>JAEIHY010019895.1:0-50576 GCA_018904565.1 Drosophila tsacasi
ATTTGAGATCCAGGTTCTCGGTGATTCTCATAAACAGCCACTTCAGCATGGGAAGAGTTCGGTCGAATGTTCCCAATCTAATCGAGGTGGGAGGTTTGCACCTTAGCGAGACCCCTAAACCCTGTGACGAACCATTGCATAAATTCATGGACGAAGCGGAGCATGGAGTCATCTACTTCTCGATGGGCCGTGACATCATGGTCAAGTTTCTGCCGGGCAACATACAGCAACCACTTCTTCAGGCCTTCTCCCAGCTGAAACAGCGCGTTGTGTGGAAGAGCGAGTTTTCCACGATCTACAACAAGTCGGACAACATATTTGTGATAGCCATGGCTCCACAGCGCGAGATCCTGGCCCATCCCAACCTCCGGCTGTTTATCAGCCACGGCGGACTTCTGAGCGTGATGGAGGCGATCCACAGCGGAGTGCCAATGCTTGGACTCCCACTGTTCTTCGACCAGTTTATCAATCTCCACCGAGTGAAGAAAGCTGGAATTGCCGAAGTCTTGGACGCCAACAATCTAAACGCAGAAGTTCTGACCAACATAATTCACGAGCTTCTGGAGAACCCGAAATATGCTGCCAGAGCCAGGGATATGTCGGAGTGCTTCAGGGACAGACCTATGAGCCCTCTGGAAACGGCAGTCTGGTGGACGGAATATGCCCTACGTAACCGTGATACCGCTTACATGCGTCTCAACGTGGAGGAGATTCCTTTAATCCGATACTACAGACTGGACAGTGCACTGTCATTGGTCCTTCGCCAAGGATTCGTTGCCGGAACAATAATTCTTCTCGGCTACAGGTTGTACAAAAAACATCGCGAAAGACTGAGACGTCTGGAGGAAAGAGAGAGGGTATTTTTGCAGATTAGAATGCCCCTGGATTGGGACGAAACGGCATCATAAAAGCAGTTGAAACCAGGCTTTACTTAAATTTAAATTCTTTTTAGAAAAAGACCTTCTTAACAGACAGATACCCTTGTAAATATCCAATCCATAGCATAAGTTTTACAGCAATTCTACAACTGGTACTCCGACGATTCGGTATCAGATGTCGTAGTACTCTGGCTGTAATTATAGCCCATTTGTTTTCTGAGCTGTAGCGGAGGTTACCAGATAAAGCTAATACACAGTAAAGAAATTAATAAATACGTAGAAATGTGATGAATTTTCTTATAGTTCTGCAAAATATGAGATCGAGAAAAGAACAAACCTCAAAACGTCCAATGCAAAGATATGCCATATTTATAATTTTATATTAATATGCTATACAGTATTATTACATTTAGAATGACATATCTAGTAAAACGTTAAAAAATGATATAAACGGTATGACAAGGAAATTATTGGTATCAGTAACTACTACGTATCTGCAAATCAGCGAGCTTTTCTAACTATTTACCTATTTAACTTATCAGCTCATTTCTTGATATTGCTTGTATTACAAACTGGAACTTTCATGGACTATCGATGTTAGATTAGATTGGGCCATTTCAGAACGGGCCACCGACATGAGCGGTCGAAAAGCGTGAAAATGCGCCTTGGCTGTGCTTGGCTGGTGCTTCTGTGGCTGCTCCAGGAGCTGCAGCTCACCCAAGCAGCCAGAATCCTTGGAGTATTTCCTTTTCGCCACGGCTCTCCATTCCATGTCGTAAGGCCTCTGTTGAGAGCGTTAGTTGAACGTGGTCACAATGTGACCCTGATATCCCCCGAGGGAATTCCGGCTGACATCGAGGGAGTTCGACACATACGTGTGGCCGGGCTGAACCAGCGCTTGCAAGGTAAAGTTATGCATTTACTAATGTATATATATAGCATTTTTTAATATTTTGCAGATCTAATGGATTCCGACCTATTGCTGGGTTATTTTCGAAGCAAATGGACTGAAGGCATACTGGCATCCGAAATGCACTACAATATGTCCGAGGCTATCCTTTACGATGAGGGCGTCCAACGGATGCTGCGAGACAGGAGCGAACGATTCGACATGGTCATGCTGGAGATGAGTAACGTGGACGCCCTCTACGGCCTGGGCGAGTTCTTCAATGCCACGCTGGTAGGTGTCACCTGCGTCCGCCTTAATTGGAACATACAAGACCTGGCAGGCAACCCGGCTCCCAGCATCATCGAACCCATTTCTCCATTGGGCTACTCCACGGGAACTTCATTTCTCAGCATGATTTACAATTGGATCTACATCACCGAAGAGAAGATGCTGGTTCACCTCATCGTCCGACCGCCTCAGCTGCGTCTCTTCAAGAAGTTCTTCGGCTACTCGGAGCAGACATTTCGGGAATTGCGGACCAGATTCTCACTCATCTTGAGCAACAATCACTTCAGCTTGGGACGGGCTCGAGCCAATGTGCCCAACATCATCGAGATTGGAGGCCTGCATCTCAGCGAAACCCCGGATCCGTGTGATGACGAGCTGCAGAGATTCATGGATGAAGCGGAGTACGGGGTCATCTACTTTTCAATGGGTCTGGATATCCTGGTTCGCTTTCTGCCGCAGAATATGCAGCAGCCGCTGCTGCTGTCCTTCTCTAGACTAAAACAGCGGATTGTCTGGAAGAACGAGCTCTCCACGATGCCCAACAAATCGGACCAAATATATATGATAGCGAAGGCGCCTCAGCGCCATGTGCTGGCGCATCCCAATGTCCGACTGTTCATCGGCCAAGGCGGGATGCTGAGCGTGATGGAGGCGGTGTACAGTGGAGTTCCCATGCTCGGACTGCCGGTGTTCTTTGATCACTCAATCAATATGAACCAGGTGCGACAAGCAGGAATGGCCAAGATCCTGGACCCGAATAATTTAAATGTAGACACGTTAACTAGTACTATTCTGGAGCTTCTCGAGAACCCTTTATATGCAAGAAAGGCCAAGGAAATGTCGAAGTCCTTTAGAGACAGACCCATGAGTCCTTTGGAGACTGCAGTCTGGTGGACGGAGTATACTCTGCGGCACCCGAATGCCACCCATATTCGCCTGAACTCCGGGGACATTTCACTGATGCGGTATTACGAAATGGACAGCCTGTTGACCTATGGCCTAAGATTCGGATTAGTCATTGGATCCATAATCGTTTTAGTCTGTATGTGCTTTCAAAAATATCGCGATCGAAGAAGAATGCAATCAAACCTACCAATTATGTGATGTTGCTTAAAGTCTAATGTATTGCCGCAGTCGGATCAAACAATAATAAATATTATTGTTCATTATCAGTTATTGTTATAAAGAAAGAGAAGAACGTGTTCTGATATCGTGGCCTACCATAAAATACTCTTAAAAATTAAATCTGATAACAAGGTAAAAATTGAGTTGATGGTTACAAAGAGAAACTATTTTCAAACTGAAAACGAATATTCATTTATTATCAGTTAAGTCCGCTGATTCGACTCGCAAATGGAGCTTTCAAGAGCACAATTTAGATTAGATTTCGTTCATTTGTGGATAGAGCTCCGACATGAGCGGACGGAAATCGTGAAAATGCGGCTGGGCTGTAGTTGGCTGGCGTACCTGTGCTTGTACCTACACTTGGTTCTTTATGGGGACCTTGCGCAGGCAGCCAACATTTTGGGAGTCTTTCCCTACTGGCAGCCCTCACCCTTCCAGGTGGTGCGACCCTTGGCAACAGCGTTGGTCGAACGTGGCCACAATGTGACCATGATAACACCCGTGGGAATACTGGCCGACATTGAGGGAGTACGGCACATACGCGTGGCCAAGCTAAACCAACGCATGAAAGGTATGTTAACAATTTCTTGCTATTTGTTTACCACTATATCTTGTATGGTCTTAAATCCGGTCAGACCTCTTCGACTCCGACCAAATGGTGGACTTCCTCAAGAGCAAATGGTCAGAAATTGAGCTGGCCGCTGTAATACTTTACAATATGTCAGAGGCTATACTCAGTGACGATCGTGTCCAACGGATGCTCCAGGACCGCAGTGAGCGATTCGACCTGGTACTGTTAGAGTTAAATCACCTGGACGCCCTCAATGGCCTGGCCGAGTTCTACAATGCCACTCTAATGGGTTTCTCTGCCTACCGCGTCAATTGGGTAATTGAAGAGCTGGCGGGAAATCCGGCACCAAGCATCAACGAACCCATTTCTCCGTGGGGCTACTTTATGGACCACTCGCTGTTCAGCATGTTTTATAATTGGATCTACATCATCGAGGAGCGGCTTATGGTGCACCTCATTGTCCGACCTGCTCAGTTGCGCCTGTTCAAAAAGTTCTTTGGCTACTCGGCACAGAAGTTCGAGGACTTGAGGGCCAGGTTTTCAGTGCTCTTGATCAACAACCACTTTAGTTTGGGAAGAGCTCGAGCCAATGTGCCCAGCATCATCGAGATTGGAGGTGTGCATCTCAGCGAAACCCCGGATCCGTGTGATGATGAGCTGCAGCGATTCATCGACGAAGCGGAGGACGGGGTCATATATTTTTCTATGGGCTTGGACATTCTAGTCAAGTTTCTGCCGGACAATATGCAACAAGTACTCCAGCAGTCTTTCGCTCGACTCAAACAGAGGATTGTCTGGAAGAACGAGCTCTCCACGACGCCCAACCAGACCGATAAAACATATATGATGGCAAGTGTGCCTCAACGTCAGGTACTGGAGCATCCCAATGTGCGGCTTTTCATAAGTCAAGGTGGAATGCTGAGTGTGATGGAGGCGGTGTACAGTGGAGTTCCCATGCTTGGATTGCCGATCTTCTTCGATCACTTTAGCAATATTCACCAGGTGCGACTAGCAGGAATGGCTAAGGTCCTGGATCCGAATGATCTAAGCGTAGATATACTAACCAGCACTATTCTGGAGCTCCTTGAGAACCCTAAATATACCCGAAAGGCCAAGGAAATGTCGAAGTCCTTCAGGGACAGACCAATGAGTCCATTAGAGACTGCAGTGTGGTGGACGGAGTACGCCCTGAGGAACCGGAATGCCGCCCATATTCGGCTAAACGCCGATGACATCTCGCTGATGCAGTATTATCGGTTAGACTGCTTGCTTACATATGGTCTTCGGTTTGGGCTTGTCATTGGATCCCTGCTTTTTTTAGGCTACATTTTGCTTTAAATGATTCGTGATAGACAGAGACGTAAAAGGAATATAATTAAATGTATGTTTGGATTGTAATAAAGTGATGTGAAGAAAGAAGTTACATCTATAAATTATGGGAGTAATTTTTTTGGGTGAAAACGTATAAGGTTACTGGGAATTCCAAGGCTAAAAAAATGTACCAACTTGTGTTTAGTTATTACTATTATTACTTTTCTTTCTTGATTTATATTTTTTGTGATCTGATAAACAGCTTTTACTTTATGACAACATTGTAGATATCGTGGAGGTGCAAAGCCAATCGGAATCTTTTCTCAAAGAGTATAATTTCGGCACTAGAGTGAACAATTCGTTTTATAGATTTTATTTAAAATGCTTGTGCAGTTTGGATTATATGGTGTTCATTTACGTACCAAGTATCGACATGAGGCGACGATTGGCCTAAAAATGTGCAAAAGTTGTGCTTGGCTGGATTGTAATACGTTCGATTTATGCGCTGGTGGAACGCGGCCACTCAGATATCGAGGGAGTTCGACACTTACGAGAGCTTATGAGCAAAGGGTTAGTCACTTCCCGTGCTGGGGAACCCTCTGACAAAGATAAGATAAGGCCCAAATGCGTTGATAATCTCTTTTACATATTTTTAAAAGTTGTTATGAAATTTTTTTTATATTATGCCAATAGTTTGGATATTTCGGTTTAAAGAATAAACTTTGTTAATACTAATCAAGAATATTGTGTCAACTTATCTTTCCAGTAGCTTCAAATTCCTAAGCTCAAATTGCTAAACGCATATAATAAAATTGTGCCCGATCATTACTCAGTTACTCAGTTCGATGTAGTTTTTGGGTGCTTAGAAAAACAAGTGACGCTTTAAAACCAATTTGGCGATATCGAGAACGGGCATAGTCAATCGGATTGTTTTATCAGCTCGAATACAATCTAAACCGTTATCAGTTCATTTTATTACGCCGGGTCGTATCTTGAAAAGGAGCTTTTTAAAAATGTTTATGGAATTCAGTTTAGTTCATTTACTAACCGAGTTCCGACATGAGAGGACTGCAGGCGTCAAAATGCGCCTCGGTTGTGCTTACCTGGTGTACCTGTGCGTGCTCTTTCTCCAGTGTCTTCATCTGGCATCGGCGGCCAACATCCTGGGAGTTTTACCCTTCCGTCATAGTACGCCCTTCCAGGTGGTAAGACCTCTGATACGGGCGTTGCTAAAACGAGGCCACAATGTGACCGTGATAACCCCCAATCGCCTGCTGCCTGACATCGAGGGAGTGCGACACATACGAGTATCGATGCTGAACCAACATATGAGGGGTTAGTCACTTTTCACGTTGGGAAAATCTAGCAAATATAATATAATCACTTTAATAAACACTGAACTTATTCTGGAATTATAACCCTGCAGAATTATACGACTCTGACAAATTGCTGGACTTATACGGAAGCAAGTGGACTGCGGGCTTGCTAGGCTCCACAATGATGTGCAATATCTCCGAAGCTATCCTCAGCCACGAAGGTGTTCAACGGATGCTGCGAGATAAGAGCGAGAGCTTCGACATGGTAATGGTGGAAGTTAGCCACTTAGATGCCCTCTACGGTCTGGCCGAGTACTACAACGCCTCCCTAATGGGCTTGTCCTGTGTGACCCAAAACTGGATCGTTGAGGAACTGGCGGGAAATCCGGCACCAAGCATCTTCGAACCCATCTTCCCGATAGGCTATTCGATGGACAACACCTTGTTAAGCAAGATCTACAAGTGGATCTTCATCACCGAGGAAAAGTTGCTGGACAGTTTGATACTACGGCCAGCTCAGCTGCGCGTCTTCAAGAGATACTTCGGCTACTCGTCACAGAAGTTCGAGGACTTGAGGGCCAGGTTCTCGGTTATCCTGACCAACAGTCACTTCAGCATGGGAAGGGTCCGAGCCAATGTACCTAATCTCATCGAGGTTGGAGGCTTGCACCTCAGCGACACCCCGGATCCTTGTGATGACGAGCTGCAACAATTTATGGACAAGGCGGAGAACGGAGTCATCTACTTTTCAATGGGTTGGGACATCATGGTAAAATATCTCCCGGAAAACATGCGGCAACCACTCCAGCAGGCCTTCTCCCAGGTGAAGCAACGGATTGTGTGGAAGAACGAGGATTCCACGACGCCCAATAAAACGGAAAAGATATATGCAATAGCCAAGGCTCCGCAGCGCCAGGTGCTGGCCCACCCCAATGTCCGACTGTTCATAACTCAGGGCGGACTACACAGTGTGATGGAGGCGATAGACAGCGGAGTTCCAATGATCGGACTGCCCTTGTTTTTCGACCACTTCGCTAACATGCAGCGGGCTAAGCAATGTGGTATAGCCGAAGTCTTGGACATCAACAACATCGACGCCGATATTCTAACCAACACCATTCAGGAAATTCTCAGTAACCCCAAGTATGCATCCAGAGCCAAGGAAATGTCCAAGTCTTTCAGGGATAGACCCATGAGTCCTCTGGACACTGCTGTTTGGTGGACGGAGTACGCCCTGAGAAACCGCGATGCCAAGCACATTCGCTTAGATAAGGAGGGCATATCCCTGATTCAGTACTACCGATTGGATTATCTGCTGACCTATAGCTTCCGGGTTGGCTTTGTCTTCGGAGTGCTCCTGTTTCTGGGCTATAGGTTATTTAGGAGGAACCGCGAAGCACAGAGACGCCTTCTGGAAAGAGAGAGAGCCTATGTGCAGATTATGAATGGTTATGAATACTCTTGAAATAAATGTTGCAAATAACTCTTTGTTAGCATATATTTTCATAGTAAAAGTATGCTGTATATAAAGATATTTAAAACTCGTTGGCATATTTATAGTATATTTTTGGTCGGCACTCGTTTTGTGGCTAATGTGCAAGTTTCTCAATATTTAATTAAAAATTTAAATCGGAAAAATTTTCCAAAAATAATAATGATAATAATAATAACTATTCTTATTTAAGCTTTTTTAATTTAATAAGAAAAAAAATATACAAATAAAGCTTTTTTAGTTTAGTTTTGATATATTTCCAATTCTTAGCTTCCTTTTTTATTTTAGGTAATTTAGATTGTATTATTATAATTTTAATTTGAATTTAAAGGAGTGAGGAGTGAATAAAAATGGCACGAATATTATTTACAGAATAAACTTATTTCAAAAGTGTCTTAAAGTAACCATCTTTGCCAGACTCAGTTTGCCAAACTCAGTTTATCAAATATATTTTATTATTTGCTTAAGCCATTACCATTGTACTTCTGTAGATTGCAGGAGCTAATTTGCTTTGAATTCTTTCATATATTCTATTTCTTATTAGCTGCCTAACAAGTCTAAATATTTGGGTTGCTGATGTCTTCTCCTGCATTTTCAGATGTTTTAATGCTCGCATTCTCATACACTCTTCACCTGAATTATCGAACCTGAAAAGTAAAGAACCTATTGACGTCAGCGCAGTGAAAACCAGAAGTTGTCCTTGATATGCGGCTGCGTCAGAAATCTGCTGAATCTGCCTTTCACCAGCTTCACTCAAGGAAGCACTTACAGAAAAAAATCTGAAGTCTAGTTTTCCTGAAGTCGAGAAAAATATTTTCGCAGGTCAGAGAGCGGATCTCGAACCCTTTGCCTTTGAACGAGGCAATAATTTTAATGCTTCAATACAAGTTCGACCCATTTAGCAAAAAAAGGTTGCTGTTTAATTAGGTCGTTGTCTTCTCCTCAAATGAGCTGAGCGTGAACTCATTGCTAGACTTTTCAGTGGGCATAATAAAGGCTTGAAGCTCTTTCTGGCTTAACTGTCGAATTTCATGGCAATTGACAAATATACGGACAGTTACAACGAATGGTGACACACTTTCAGAACAACAGACAGCCGTTCGCCGGCAGAATGCACAATATATGAAAATATGAATTCGTGAACAGAAGTAATATACACTATGGCTCTGGCAGCTCTGTGGGCTGTGTTTTTAATTTTTCATTTCGAGGTTTATTTGCTCAGTGCGCGGCATTCTTTTGTTTACGATCTGCGCTTGGTTAAGTCCGCAGTCGGAGCGAGAACAGAAGGTAACGAGGTCAGCAGACTCCGAAAGCGATTAATTAATGGCACTCGCACTCCACTGCCAAAGATTACCCTCTTAATTGCTCCGCTAATACTGCGACTAAGTATCTAAGTGTATGCTATCGGCTTGTGCAATGTCTTTGTTAATTAGTCGGCTGCGTGAAAAGTTCATTTCCATCTGCCGGCGCGTCGTTAATTGTCTGGCTTCAACTACTTGCCTCTGCAGTTGTCACTTCATTGCCAAAAACACCAGCTTATTTTCCATTGCCTTGGCTCATTGTGCCACAAATTATTAGTTGCATCCTTGATCTCAAACGGTAAACGAGACCGGCCCCCTCCATCTCTATAGCCATCTCCGTCCGCAACTCTGAACTGAACCCAGTGTCAACTGCTTTTCCGTGGGGCCATAAACGAGAGCGGCGCTTCATCCAATTTCACGTGCGCAAATACCTTTATTATTTATGTACTTTTCAGGCAAACGAGCCGAGTTCCAGCTGCGTGCCTCAAATGCCCAAAATGTTGAACGCAGTTAGGCAAAGAATCCGCCTGTTTTGGGCAGTCTACCGATTGCCGAAAATGAAATAGAAATATAGTTTTGCATAATTTATGCGCGGGCCGGGGAATGAGTACGGCCATAACTTAGGCCAGCGCTTCAAACAAACTGTTAATCTGCTGCCGAAAGCGAAGTAGCAGCGGGGATACCCTTTCGATCATTAGCTGGAAATTTTACAAATCATTCACACTCAGGGAAACATCATTTATAACTTTTAATGGTATCTCCAGAGTCAGAGTGTGATTTGGGAGGACGTAATAGACTGGGAAACTCATCCGTAGCAACAGCTACTTAGCCAAAACTATGAAATATCTTGGGACTAATATATTTATACATTGTATAGTCTTGATAGCTTAACGATAGTATAGCTAAGCCTAGGCTTAGCCACTTCCGAGTTTCCAAAACTACTCTCAGTTTTCCATTTCCCCCAACTCTTCGTGTCATTGTTTTTGATTTTCTTTCAGCAAATCCACTTGTCTTTGTGTGCAAGAGATGCCTAAGTTATTCTAGCCCCCAATCCATCTCGTGGCATTAACCCCTTTTCGCAGATCAAACAATCGGCGGGTGCTGGCCGTGATTGGCATGCCAGAGCGGCGCGGAGAGCGCGGCTGCCCGTGGGTTAAGGCAGAAGCCGGGGCAATTTGACGCTTAAGCGCACCGCTGCACAGTCGCAGCCTCAGTTCGTCGGCGACAGTCGAACGCGAAGCACGAATCATTCCGGTACGCGCAGAGTCCGAGCTTGGGGCATTGCCTTCCACCGAAGTCCAAACAAGAAGTCAAATCGAATGGGATCGAATCGAAGTGGCAGGCAAAAGACTCAAGCCGCAAACTTGAACTTGCTCAGTGTGCAATACCAATTAGAAAATGCAGCCAGCAGTGTTTTAGCCAAAAAGTGATTGAGTGTCAGAACATAGATTGGTTGACAATGCTGACATACGAGTATTTGCCCCGAAAATCCGGCCTGTCCGTGGAAAACTGCGCACTGCAGTTGGCGACTTGTTGAGTCATTCATTCGGCAGGGTTCAGCCAAAAACCAAAATATGTGTGTCAAATATTTGTCTGTTTGCCTGCTGTAATATTTGCGCAGCCAGCTTTTTTGTTAATGAAACGCTGCGTCCGTGCGTCAACACAAACAAACAACAAAACAGTTTCAGGCAGATGCCCCGCGAATGGCGGAATGCCTCTGGCGAATTTCGAATAGTTTTGAATTAGTTCCGTTTTTGGCAGCCGTTCCGTGCCGGCTACTTGCATAATGGCCAAGCGCGACTTACGGCTAAATGGGCATTTTGAACGCATCCACACGCCACGGGCCCAAAGATCCGAAGACCCAATGATCAGTGGGCCAACTCTCGCTTTCTCACACCTCTCTCCGCCTCGGCTGTGCTCTCCGCCTCAGCTATTTGGCTTAATTTTTTCTGTTTTTTTTTTCTCAGTCAATATTTACCTTTTTTGTTTTGCTCGCCGCTTACGTAAGGCTTAAGCCCGTCTGGCCGGCTCCAGGCCAAGTCCCCGCCTTCGCCGCCGCCACCTCCCGGGCCGTCACAATCTCGGCCCGAATCCCAGCAGTCCCAGTTGCATTTGCAGTCTGCCGCTCCCGGTCAGCTGCTTTTCCCCCGCCAACCAGCTGAGTTTTCCCCACTCATTGGCGACTCTCTTCGCCGCTCTTTTGGCACACTGGCCAGCTCTTCAATTGGCCAGACCATTACAAAATAGCCACATTCTGCTATTGGAATAGTTGCTTTCAATACACTCGCCAGCGCGACGAATGCGGCATTGCGCAAAGCCAAGACCAATTTGCATATGAAACACATTTCGTGTAATCATATCTGCATATCTGTGATTTATGGCCAAGAGAAGAGCCGCCAGCTGATCGGCGATGCGATTCTCCGGCGGTCGCTCTGTTTTTCTCTTTGCGTTTCTCTGCATCGGCAGCTGGTCGGGCAACTTTCAAGGAAAGTGCAAGTGTTGCCATGGCATTGTCATAACTACAAATTGAACAGAGAGCTCAGAGAGACAGAGAGAAAAATGAGTAAAAATAGTGAAAAGTTGTAAGATAAAATTGGTAAAAATGAGCAACAACCATAAAGGCCCCCAGCAATGTCGTGGCTTTTGAAAAGAAGGAAGTGGCAGTGTGTTACTAGTTGGCTGGGGGCGTGCCTATTGGCGGTATGTGTTATGGCCCAGTTAGCCGTCACTTTTAAGGAAGCGGAAACTTTAGTTAGTGGAATTAACACCCTACTGGTCTGGCAGAAGTTTTCCATTTGGGGTGATTAGCAGATTTATGGTCACGAAAAAAGTTCGTTAGCTTCTTGGAGACCTTCCCGGCCTGGTTTCCGGTCTCGCCATTCAGCCAGCGCACATTGTCATTGAGTCTGTCTTTTTATGTAAAAAATAAAACAAATTCATATTTATGCATGCTCATAATGTGAAATAAACAACGAAATGAATTCCTAATTAATCATACGCCCTGTGAGCATGCAAAATATGGTACTAAGTGACCTCCCGTAAGGGAAACTAACGCGGCAATAAAAACAGCGCCGGCGAGGCAAAATTGAATAATGTCTGTATTAGTTCAAGACAAGCACCGGCACAGTGAGCAAATTCGAAAATAATCGCCAGCAATTTAAATTGAGACCACCGCCGACCGGGGCTGGAAAAACTGAGCCGGCTGCTTTGAGCCAAATCGACTTCACTCGGAGTCAAGCGCAAGATCGGTGCGACCGAGACGCCGTCTCTCGTCTCTCGAGCTGTTGACATTCGCGTCTTTGTCTTGGCCATGACCAAGAAGCTGGCTCAGAAGCGTTGCGCACTTCGATTCGATATTCGTTGTTTGCAGTTCGGTGTTCGGTGCTCGGTGACCGGTGGACTACAAATTCGGCTTTGACGTTGGCAAACACATTAGGCCATAACACGGACCACCGACTAATGCATTATTCCGATTTGTTTACCCAGTCGAAGTATATGCGCACGATGACGACCACCAGATGGCCAACGCTTCTGAGCCTCCTGCTCCTGGGACTGGCACTGCTCCTATTCAGCGATCCCGGCCACTCGATTGCCATCGCTCCGTCCACTTTTGGCACTGCCATAGCGCGTGCCGGGAAGATATCTAACACGCTTAAGGTGAGTTCAAGAACCCCGGAGGGGCTAAGCTGTATCTGGCAATACTGAGGGATATCTTAGAATAAATTTAGCGCTTCTGGCGGAGACAAAAGAAGCTCTGTGGAGCGTGCCCGTTTCGAGCATTTCGGCTGACTCGGCCATTTACCATTTAAGCTGGCATTTAAATCAAAGCCACAAGTGGCCAAGTGTGACTTTGACATAGTGTCGCAAATTTGTTGCCGCCCCGAGAGTAACCCAACACCTCGCCCTCTCTTCAGGTAGCCGCGATGAACGTGGAGCCACTGTCTCGGCTGATTGCCGTGTGTTTGGGCCAAGTCGGCCGCCGCCGCTGCCGGTCACTGCATTTACATGTGCCCGTTAATGGACTTTATGGCTCACCAAACGGCAAATACTGGTGAGCTGACCAGCTGGCCAAGTGCCCAATTGCAAGAGGAGTTCTATTTTATGGGGCAAGTGAAGCGCGTGAAAATGGGAGTACCTGGCACCCGCTAATTTGGCAGTTTCTGAACTGGAAGGGAAGGTCACGGGTGGGGAAGCCAAACATCGCTCAGCCTTCCGAAAGCTTCGATCCGAATCCCCCGGGCATTCATTAATATTCCAATGCAGTGGCTGACATTACGGATAATATAAAGCCGAGTGCAAAGACCCAAAACGACTTGGCAATACACTTGGCCCACATATTGAATGAGCTTTATGATCCACTGCTACCAATTGCTAATAGTTAACTCAACGCCAATGCAGCGCGCAGCCCATTTATAGCACCCATAATCACGTGAACAGAATTATCTTCTTTCGATCCCAAGCAGAAAATTAAATTAAATTTACATCGCCCTCAATCAGCACATTATGCCCATCATGTGGCCATAACTGAATAAATATATGGCAATTAAAAAGCTGAAACATTTCCGTTTGCCGGTCGGATAACATTGACTGATAAAGGCCGACATCGCCACTGAGCCACCGGGCCAACAACTGGGTCTACAACTACAGAATGCACGACCACGAAAGCACAATGGCCAAATGTCTGCTCTGTGCTGAGCCATTGCGTGCCTTACATAACCCGGCCATAAAAACAATGATTACAAGCACTGAAAAATAAACAAAACACAGCCAAAAAATGTATTTAAAACTTTGAACAACCGACGGACAGACTATAACAAGTGCAGCTCTAGCAAGATGGCAAATTTTGAGTTCAGCAGTGATACGACAACTGGATACCCAGGAAATGGAACAAATATGAACTGAAACTGCATAATGCACTTTCATAAAGATACAATATATTTGAAGTTCACAATATTCTTGATGCAATTATTTTAATGAGAGAACTGTTAGACCTGTGCCCAGCTAGACATACCCCGTTTTCATTCGTACAACCCACGGTACTTTAATGACTGCCAGGCCAAAACGAAAAATCGAGGAAAATCGAGGAGCAAGTGGAATTTAATTCGCAGCTCAGCTAGAGAGCTCGGCTCAAAAGGCTTCAGACGGCTGAAAGCGCAAGTTGCAAGTTGTAAGCGGAACAGCGAACGCGTTGATCCCGGGTGCCCAGAGTCTCTGCCGTGACAGCTTCCCAGTGTCACTCCGCCTGTCACTACTCCTCCTCCTTCTGCTCTGCCGGCGCGAGTTCAATAAATCAAAGTTTACGGCTTTGCGGCGCAGTGCATTGCGAATTTGTGCGGTTGTCAAACGGTTGCATAAAACAAAAGCACAGCCAGCGAACGAACGATCGAAGCCCCGATGGCCTGTCCCCGGAATTTTGCGACCGCCGCGATCGCAGCTCTTGTGCTGGCCACTGGTCTAATTGTCTTGGCAATTTGTGTGCAGCGACCGAATGAATCCGTCCAGCGGATCATAGTCACAGCAGAGAGAAAGTCCGAGGTGGAGGAGGGATCGGAGTCGGGCTCCGGCCTGGGCTGGGGGTCTCTGAGCGGTGATTTGCAAGATTTACCAGCCGAAGCGCTTTTGTTAATCGGCACTACGACCACCACGACCACATCGACAACGCCATCGCCTGGGGCTGGATCCACAACAATATCACCGGGAAATGGGGAAAAAAGCGAAAACTCTTCCGGGTCACTGGACATGCGCCAAATCCCCCAAATGGTCCGTTCTACCACGGTTCGTACTCCATTTGGTTCTTATGCAATATACCAATTGTTGCATCGAAGCTTTCTATACCTGCCTTTTATATGCATTTCATTTCGCATTTATTTTTGGCTTTCGAGCGTGGCGTGAAAGCGCACCTCATTGCATAATGTTTGCATTGTAAGTGGCAAAATTTTATGCGAGATTTGCAATGCAACTGGCGGTCGGGTAGCCCTCCTCCATTTGCATATTCGAGCAGCGTCGATCCGAGGATTGGCTTTGGAAGTCTGATTGACAGATCTTTAAGCCTTAATTATTTTCCTACGCCTTGAACAATGACCCACTTCTTGAGCCGAACTGCGTGCCTTGTTATCGCCAACAAGCGCATTAAGCAGTTATAATTAAAGCCAACATCGATCGGAACGGGGCTTAATAGAAAACTGTTATAAACCAGCTACACCCACATTAGCATACGGACGTAGACAGAGTCGAAGCCAGCAAGTCGAAGCCCGAATACCTTGCAGCAATTGAGCTCGATCTCGACCGCTCTGCGAATATTTACCCAGGGCAGAGTGTGCGGCAGGCGTAATTAGCATAACAACAGTCGTAAAAGGTGAACTTGAATCGGTGCTCGGTGCTCCACAGCCGCAACAGCATTCGTCGTCGGCGTCTAACTATGTCATGATTCACCGCCAGATACGGAATCACTTACAGATACAGATACATTTCGGTTGGGGACACACGCCCCGTGGGCGCCTGGGAACCCGGCGCTCTAATGCGACACCGAGATTGGCGTTTCCTCCGGCAGCACGTGACTGCCATTGTGGCCAATTCCGCGGACGGACGCAGACAGACAGACAGACGGCAGCCGCCGCTGCCGCCTAATTGCCACCTGCCGAGCACTCGAGTTATGCAAATGGCATTTCAATTAAGCGACGCGGCGCAGTCGGTGAAGGTTGCCCTGCCCGTTAACAGTTAACGCCGCTTTACAAATCGGACAGCCCCGAAATTGTCATCGTTCATTGGATCAAGCTGGACATGAGTTTTTGCACAAGGCGCCGCCGCATGTTTTGTAAATCGCTGTTAAATGCAGGACAAAAAAAAAACCGAATAGTTGCAATTGTCTCTCTACTTTTAATTGCAGCCAATTATCTTCTGACTGTTCAGAAAATGAACAAGAGTTAAAATGGCAATAACCCTTATAACAAGTAATTTTATACACTTGCAGGGTATTATAATTTTAGTCGGAACGCAGTGAAGGAGCCATTTCCAACCCTATAAATCTTATACATTCTCGATCATCATCGACAGTCGAGTTGATCTAGTTGATCGGCGTGCCGAAGTTAGCTTGCCCTCTTGTTAAGTCTAATCTTAAAGTGTTCACGCCAGAATTCTCCATAAATACTCTTAGATAATGCTCAAGCAATCCAAGCTTTTCTTATTTTTTTCATAATTAGTTTGTAGTATACATCTTGTATTCATCTTAACTCTTTTCTTAAATTTTCCCTCCCTGACATTTTCCAATCTTGTAATTGCAGGAGACAACGGCCTGGAAGACCCTGACCTCGCATCCCAACTCGCTTGTCCAGCTGCTGCCATCGCGGGCCATGCGAGTGGTTCAGGAGGTGGTGCGATCTCTGCGGGTGAGTCTAAGTCTCAGGTCACGTCCTTGAACGTCCGGGTGCGGCCAGTGCCAGCGGTTAGAGCCACTTCAGGCCAAGTGGGCAATCAAATCTCAACTTGAACGTGGCCAGCCAGCTGGCCAAACATGGATGTGGATGCAGGTGCAGCTGCTGCTCGGGGCTGAGGTCGCAGCGCTCAATAGCAGAGAAAGAGCTGACAATTCACCGCCCCCCAAACCGGGCAATCGAGTCGATCAAAGCCGAAAACTAGCTTTTTGGCCGTTTACCATTGGCCGTTGGCCGTTGACCGAGTTGGTTGCGAAACTCTTGCATGGCACATGGCATACTTCTCTGCGCCGGTTCTACTCGCCCGGAGTAGAATTTCGCACTCCGATGCAAATTGGTTGCGCAACTCGGATCTTTCGGCATTCGCAAGTGGCAGACAAATTAGTGGGCATTAGAGTGTGTTCGCTGTTTTACATAGTGGTCATTGGTGCAGCAAATTATGTTTGCTTGGCCAAATATTCACTTAGAACCTCTTAAGAGCCAAGCGAACACTAAGCCAGCACCCTAAACTGACCAATAGACCATAAACTGCAAGACTTAGAGGCCATAATCTATACAAAGATGCTTAGAAGCTTAAATGTTTAATTTACTTAAACATTTTCAATGACAAATGGTTAGCAAAGTATGACTAAGAATTTGTTCTTAAGGCATAAGCTCGTTTTAAACTGATTAAGCAAGTACTAATACAGAAAATTCCATGAATAAATATGTAAATTAACAAAAATATTCAGCATGAAGACATAATATATTTATATATTTTGAATATATTTCCCACAGAAAGAGCGGGAGATCGTGGCCACCACGACATTGGGCAAGGTGCGGGGTCGCTACCAGAAGTACCGATCAGGAGAGCGTGGAGGCTACTACAGCTTCAAGGGTATGCGATATGGTGCAGCGCCGACAGGAGCCAGGAGGTAAAACAACATATTTGAATTCCGAAATTAAATGCTAAGGATTTCTTCCCCTTCCCCAGATTCCGAGCTGCTGAGCCGGAGAAGCCTTGGTCCGGCATTCGCGATGCGTCCCGGGAGGGCCAGAGCTGTCCGCACAAGAACATGATTCTGGACACCTTCAAGGGCGACGAGGATTGCCTGTTCGTCAACGTTTTCACCACTCGAATGCCCAAGGATGAGGACTCCGGGGAGCAGCCCAAGCTGCCTGTGATGGTGTGGCTCCACGGGGGAGGCTTCTCCTTCGGCTCCGGCAACTCCTTCCTATACGGTCCCGACTATCTGGTGACCGAGGATATCGTACTCGTGACACTGAACTATAGACTGGGTCCCCTGGGCTTCCTCACAGCCGGTCCCGATGCACCCGGCAATCAGGGACTCAAGGACCAAGTTCTAGCGCTCAAGTGGGTGAGGGATAATATCGCTGCCTTCGGAGGAGATCCCAATCAGGTTACTGTTTTCGGAGAGTCAGCGGGAGGCTCTTCCGTGCAGCTGCTGCTCCTCTCGCCCCTTTCCAAGGGCTTGTTCCACCGCGCCATTTCTCAGAGCGGCTCTGCCCTTAATCCCTGGTCCATGTCGGCCAGCTCCAGCCAGCGAGCTGCTCGTCTGGCCGCCAATCTGGGTTACGTGGGTGCCAACAACACAGAGGAAATCCTCGACTTCCTCCGCCGGGTGCCGGCCATGAAGCTGGTGGAGGCGGCGCCAACAACGATCACAGCCGAGGATCAGCGCAACAACATCGGCCTGCCATTTGTGCCCGTGGTCGAGGGATACTGGAACCAGGACTCGCAGGAAGAGCAGTTCTACGAGCAGCCGTTCCTCACCCAGCATCCTAGCGACATGTACCAGACGCAGAACTTCAACAGCGACGTGGCCTACATGACGGGCTACAACACGCACGAGGCGATGCTGTTCATACGACGTGAGTTATGGATGGAATATGATAGGGTTAGCTTCGAAGAATGAAGGTTACATTTATAAATCCATTGTTTATTGTTCCCCTACCAGGACTTCGGAAGAATCCCCAACTACTGAGCATCATTGAGAACGACTTCGGCCGCTTGGTGCCGCAGGACTTGAATGTGACGCATGTCCATGACAGGGTTACCCGCGAGATAAGATCTTTTTATTTGGGCAACAAGCACGTGGGCATTGAGTCCGTAGACGAGATGATAGCGGTATGTACTCCTCTGAGGATCTCCGAATATCCAGACGCTTATTAACAGCATCTCCTTTGCTCCATAGCTCCTCACCGATCTCATGTTCCTGCAGGGCATCCGTCGCACCGCCCGAAACCATGCCAAATACGGCAATGCCCCTGTGTACATGTACAGGTTCTCCTTTGACGGTGCCCTTGGGCTATACAAGCGGATGCTGGGCATTCCGAGACCCGGAGTCTGCCACGGCGATGAGCTGGGCTACCTGTTCAAGTTCGGCTTCTTCAACCTGAGCCTGGACCCCAAGTCGATGGAGGTGCAGGTCAAGAACCGCATGGTGCGCATGTGGACGAATTTTGCCAAATACGGGTGAGTAACCTTGCCGAATCCCTAAAACTTCCCCGACTAAAAAGCTCTCAATTGCAGCACTCCCACGCCAGACACGGAGGACCCCTATCTGACCACCAAATGGGCGCCCATCGACCCCACCAACGTGATGAACAGTCTCAACTACATGGACATCTCGGCCAATCTGGCCATGAAGACGAATCCCGAGCCAGAACGTCAGCGGTTCTGGGACGAGATGTATCAGCACTACAACGGTGCTGCCATGTAAACACACCATAATATACACACCAAACACACCATACACTCACACACTCACACACACACACCCACATCACACACTCAGCACACATTTCGTATTGCCATTTTGTGAAAGATCGCGCGAAACCCAGAATATTTAAATGCAAATTTCATTGTACAATTTTCGTAGTTCGTAGGAATCGTTAGCTATACGATTAGCTATATTGTTAGCACCTAGCCCGTAAGAGTTCCAGCATTTATACCTACCCCACCCCCACCCAACCACACTGACCACACACACATCCTGTATACACTCATACCCAAAGTCAGGACTTCTTTCTTTCTTTCCTTAAAGTGTAAATAGTCACAGTCTATCGCCATTCACTGGCACACGATGTTTTTGTAAATTAAAAGAAATATTTTATTATTCGATTGAGTTTTATTGTTTCTATGAGCGTGAAAAGGGTTTTGTAAGTTAAGTTTTGACTGCATAATATTCAATATTACATCCGCCAAAATTGCATGTTTCGCTATTTTTATTTAACAGTACATAAAACCTAGAAAACCATCACTGGTGAACAGTGAAATGCCATTTAGTCCAACAGTGCAAAATATCTAGAAGAGCAGCACTGGTGGCATGTAAGTTCAATTTAATGCGGTTTTATTAAATCTAAAGTATAAATTAATTTCCGACCCTATCAGCTATATATTTTTTTGATCAGTTTCGAAAGCCGAATCAATCTAGCCATTTTTATAAAATTGATACAATTTTTTTTTTATTTCTTATTTTTATTTTTTTATTTATTTGTATTAAAAAAAAAAAAATAAAAATAAATAAATAATAATAAATAAATATTATATTTAGTTTCCAGATTTATATATGTTATTTATATTAACCTCATAAAAACTACAACTGCAATGCTCCTGAATTGAAATTTTTTATTTTTTAAAGAAGTTATGATGTCTTAAACATTTTATTTTAAGGATTTTTAAACCAAATTAATTAAAACAAAAATTGGCCGGCGTCAAAACTGAAATTTTAAGTTTTGACACAAGTATGTAATTTTACGAACAATAGGGGGCGCTTCAACATGACCAACTTTACGGAAAGCAGTGCAAAAACTTAGAAAGCAATGTTTAGGCCGTGCTAAAATCTAGGTTGTAAGACTTGCTATTACTTTTAGTCGATCTTTTAACCGCGGTGGATTAAATTATATCGATAGTTTTTGTCAAAAACTTTTTGAAATCGAATTTAAATGCTAAATGTTCTTATTTTAAGAAATAATATTTTACAAAACAAACAAACAATCCTAAATAAATCCAATTTTATTATATTTTTAAAGTAAAGTTTTACAAAATTCCAGCAATAATAAACTTTTAATACCAGCAATCACTAATATATCAGTTGGTAATATTCGTAGATTTTATAAGGATTATGAAAATTAACTGATACCTAAATATTTTAGTTATTGACATCCTCGGTCACATTATTTCATTTCTAAATATGATCAACGAATAATAAATAAATATTTTAATAAACCTTAGATTCGCCTGAACGCTCTTGCATAATGCAAACGTGAACCATTTTAAGGCCCGATCCCGCCAAACGCAGCTTTTCGCATAATTTTAGCAATAAATATATAAATCTGTCGGAGGGGGGTTAATTGGGAGAGTCAACCGAATCGATTTGTTGACCATTACAGAAATAGCCGCCCCGCTGGGGGCTTTGTGCGGACCTAAACGCTAATTAACACCCCTGGACAGCAGAGTGGCACCATGATTGACTACAAATTTGCACTTGACGCGAGTTAAGCCTCCCCTAAAGGGGTGGCAAAGTGGGAAAGGGGCTTCGGGGCACTCGGGGATACTCTTCACTCTCATATAGTTTCCTTCGGGGGTCGCACACACACTGGGTTATCAAGCTGATTATTCAATTATCGCAGCTGTTCGGGCGCTCTTCATCCGCGTTTAGTGGATTTAGTGGATCATAAATTGGGTTTGAGGCGGGAATGACGGAAGAGCATTGAAGTGTCTGCATCAGACGGTTTATTTAGGGGGGCCTCTGCAGGTCACATACCTAGCTGTATGTATCGTGGGTTTTGAATCGGTTTATTTGGACCTTTTTAAACAATTTTCAAAGAACTTTCCACAATTCCACTTCTGCAATGATCATCTCCGCTCTCTTAGAGCCATTAGAAGTTGCTCTTGTTCTGTTTGGCGTAAAACTAAATTCGGCTTTGTAGTCATCACAATGGCCGATGATTTACGGCTTTGGTGATCGGTTTTAATTGGTTGGAAGCCATAAAAAGAAACTACGCGTGGCTTTTCCGATGACTGCCCCCCAGCATTACCTCGGCGGACATATCGCTGCTGGGATATATCTCTGCCATTAACGTCACCACTGTTTGTATTTTTGTTTGCACAATGCACCCGAAGTGCGCATGAGTGGCGGGTAAACACACGAATATTACGTATACGCCACCTTGTACTCGAAATTAAACGAAGATGCGAACGAGGGCCGTTGTGTGTGCCGTCTATGCAAATAGAGAGATCTGCTTCCTTTTCCCATACCCACTTCCATCTTAACTCTGGATAAATCAGAGCTTTCCGGGCCCTGGCCGATCGATATTGCGACACTTGACGAGGAACACAGAATATTACGTATACGGCACCCCTTGCTCACGACGTCCCAAGGTCGCCTGCATTGAGAAGTGTCTGGCCGCTGATTTCTCTCCTCCGCCGCGAGATAAGATGAGCTTATCGCGCTTATCTTCCGCTTCGTTTCCAATTTACGAATCATTCCAATTGAACTTATTTCGCGGCAAGCCACAACTTGTATCTTTCGGTAACTGTATCTGTGAGAGCATCACCAATCTGCAGTGCGAGAAGTGTCGACCCGACTCTGTGCGATGTGTGTGCGATGTACGGTGCTCGGCGGTGTGTGTGCGGTGTGTGTAATTCTCTCTTCCTGCGCGGGTGTGTGTGCCAACGGCTCATTTACAGCGCTTCGCTTTCTGCTCACAACTTTTGTTTAGTTTGAGAAATGTTCTTTCAGTCGGCCGTCATTTAATCCATTGGACAGACTCGCGGATCCGTAGCTCTCGCCGATCCAGTAGCTTTGTGGCTGCGGCTTCTGTGGGCTCCGCCAGCTTCGGAGTCGAGTGCCCTGTGATCTCGTCTCATTCCAGTCCCGACACGCGCCGACCCAAGAAAGCGAAATAGCTCTGCAAATTAGTTACATTATTTTTGTGGCAAGCCTTAGCGATTGAAGCTCTTTAGCATAACAATGGACATCTAAAAAGTGATCGGTTCAAAGGTGTCAATCAATTGAACATTTTGACGGCTCATAAGGAGGTGCTAAAACTACTTAAGCCGAAACGTGTCGAACGGGCGAAATTCGACCAAAGAATTCACGGTGCGTGCACAGATTTTCTAAATGGGTTCCCTATAAGCCCAAGTGTTTGCCTCGAAGCTTGTGAAAAGTGCTCAGCGGGTGTGAAAAATCATACGGTTTAAGGAAGCGCTGCCGGATATTCTGTAACTGCGAGAGCTGCCCATTTGGGCACTATTATTAATTTTTACACTATTTATAACGCAAATAAAATAAGATAATTTGCCCGTGACTCCATCGGTCTGATAGCAGATCGTTTTGCTTCGCAGAAATCTGGACGAATCAGCTGACGCTGACGCCGACGGCAACAAAATAGATTTATCGCACCTGGGTTGCACTTATCACAAGTTTCTGTTTTTCCACTCGAGGCGGCACTCACCCGACCCCGGGCAAGCAAATTAATTGAAAAGGCTATCACACCGACCTCCCACAGATGCGTTTCAATTTCTCCAGCCACTCGGCGGCGCCCACCTCGACGGCAACCACCACCACGCAGGCCAATGGCGGCGAAAAGGCCGCCCAGCCGCTGAAGAAGGCCGTCGAGGCGGATCCCGACTCGCTAGACAGCGTGATCAGCAACCCGCACTCCTACCCCATCACCATAGTGCCCAATCGGCCGACCAGCTTCTACGGCCTCTCCGCAAATGGCAAGGCGTTCCCGCGGCAGCCGAGCTGCAGGTGAGTTTCCCAGGTAGTCTATTTGCCCGGCCAAGTGGCTAAGTGACTGGGTCAATAACTGGGCCATTAGTTAGAGCGGCTCTAATTGGCTGGGCAAACTCGGGGCCCTCTGACGTTGGCCTGGGCGGAATCGCTGGGCGAGGAGCTTCAGTTTGATTCGAGACCGCGAAGTTAGAACGTCTAGCGATATGCAAGTACCGCTCAGCGATGTCCAGGTCCTGCAGGACCCCGCCGACGCCGAGACGCTGAACGGCGGCGGCGCCGACAAGGAGGAGACCTTCGCCCACATGAAGGAGTGGAAGCGGCAGTACATGCGCGGCATCTCGCATACGCCCTCGCAGGCGGGAGTCTACTACGAGGCGCTCAAAGGATCCAGCCACTCGCTGGCCAAGGGGTGCGCATTTCTAGGGAGAATTTCAGAGGGACTAAGGAGTTGTTTCTTAAAAAATTTAGGGTTTTCTATTTAATATTAATAATTTACGAGGTTTTTATACGGTCAAACTAAGCCAAAGTGTAGTTCAAGAAAACTATAAATTAAAATCAAAAAAGATTTATATAACTAATTCAGTAAATGCTGTTTATTTTTAACATATTTCAAGTACAGTTTTAAAACGCAAAAAGCACTAGTATGCCAGTACCAACGACTTGAAATGAAAAATATTTATTTATTATTTATTACCTCCATTACACCGAGGCAAGTACTTCCTTTTTGAAACCGGAAAGAAAACCATGGACTTCCCTCCCAGTGAGGCATCCAAAATTTGAGTAGAAATAGGAGCTCCGTTCAGCAATTAGCCAATTGCCCAGAGTTTCCGCGCGGTAATTAGCTCGTCAAGGGGCTTGACATTCAACTTGAACTTGCCGACAGTCACTCAATCATCGGCCGGCGGCAGTGCGTCCGTCCGTGTCACGTTGTCGCATCTTCTTTGCTAGCTTTTTGTCTAACTGATTAGCGGAACGCCGCCCGCAGCTTGTGGTTGTAATTTATATGGCTACGCCCACGGCAGGGGTTTGCTTAGTGACTGCAGATTGCAGTGCAGGTCGCTTGATTTAGGGGCGCGTTACGAGTGCGATTCATTAGGCTGTGCTGCCCCCCGAATCGCGACACGTTCCCACACTTGTCAGCCGCTAAACGGTTGGGCAGAAGGTTTCCCACCGGAGATAGCTTCCACTTCCTTCTCCGCTTAGCGGCGGCGGCTTCTCAGATTCTTCCCTATTTTTGACTAATGCGTGGGCCGCTTAGACAAGCGAAAACAATGAAGCATTAAGTGAGACACACTGCCAGGCGGCAAGATGAATCACATGGCGTATATATAGCCCGTTAGGCACTAAATTTGATTAGCGGGCATTAATGCAATTGGCACAATGCCAATTAATCGCTGCAAGTGTCGGGTGTCAATGCGGGGTTAAGGTGACCGACGGCCGGTCCGGATGATTGAGCCCTGTCCCCATGTGGGTGTCCCGATCCAGCCCCATTAAACCGCAGCGAGCTGTGACAGGTTGGGGTAATAAATCAAAAGATCGGTGGGTGAGCTGCAATTAAGTGCCATAAGCCGGGATGCAATTGCTCTGATTCCGTCTGAAGTCCGGCTGCTGGCTCTGTTAATAAGATGCACTTCTCGTGTGGCCTGGCCAAAAAGAACGAGTGTCCGAGCGCACGCTTAATTCAGGCAAATTAAAAAACACGATGTCGCGACATCCAATTGCAGCTGACACTTGCATAAATCATAGGAATTGCATGGCATTGAAACGATAACAGCAGAGGAATGTGGAAGGTAATGAGGTTACACAAATGCCTCGTATTAATAAGTGTCTTTAATGTGGGGTTAGTGATTAAAGGTCTTTTAAGAAAAGTAATTCAAAGGAGCTGTTTATTAAATATATTTAAGTTGATATATGGTATTTTTTATTTATTTATCTCTGAATCATGAATCAGACCCTCATTGTTTCCAAAAAATTATACAGAGCCAGATTTTCATAGCCCACTTTCAGGCATTCCTCTTAAATGCATCTTAATTTTTCACAGATCTCGCAATTTCCGGCCTGGCAGCATGCGACGAGTGCGCAGACGTGCTGTGTTCAAGAATGGTGACTGCAACGTGGTGCAGAAGCACCTTCAAAGGCGACGCGTGCGCTTCCTGCAGGACATGTACACCACAATGGTGGATTGGCAGTGGCGTTGGACATTGCTGGCCTTCGCCCTCAGCTTCATTCTTTCGTGGCTCTTCTTCGCGCTCATCTGGTGGCTAATCATCTATACACATGGCGATCTGGAGGAGCTTCATTTGCCGGACAACCAGGGTAAGGTATAAATCATGTAGGATAAGTAAAGCTATTCAATATTATAACCCTTCCAGAGGAGTCCGGCTGGGCGCCCTGTGTCTCGGCCATTGACGGCTTCACCTCCTGCTTCCTGTTCTCCATTGAGACGCAACACACGATCGGGTATGGAGTGCGCACCACCTCGCCCGAGTGTCCCGAGGCCATCTTCATGATGTGCTTCCAGTCCATCTACGGCGTTATGTCCTCCGCCTTCATGGCCGGAATAGTGTTTGCCAAGATGACGCGGGCCAAGCAGCGGGCCCAGACGCTGCTCTTCTCCAAGCACGCGGTTATCTGCCAGCGAGACGGATGCCTGTCGCTGATGTTCCGGGTGGGCGACATGCGCAAGTCCCACATCATCGGAGCTGGGGTAAGGGCTCAGCTGATTCGCACTAAGAGCACCAAGGAGGGCGAAGTGATGACGCAGTACTTCACGGAGCTGGAGATTGGCACCGACGACTCTGGCTCGGACCTGTTCTTCATCTGGCCGATGGTCATTGAGCACAAGATCGACGAGAACTCGCCGCTGTACAACCTGAACGCCACCGATATGCTGCAGGACAAATTCGAAATCGTGGTCATCCTCGAGGGCACCGTGGAGTCCACCGGGCAGAGCACTCAGGCCAGATCCAGCTACATCAACACGGAGATTCTGTGGGGACACCGTTTCGACCCGGTGGTGTTGTACAACAAGGACCTGCAGGCCTACGAGATCGACTACGGTCGCTTCAACGAGACCACACAGGTGGACACGCCCCTGTGCAGTGCTCGGGAGCTGAACGAGATCTACAAGATCCAGGAGGGCTTCCGCACACCAGGTAGGCCGTATAGCATATTCCGTTGAGTATGTGGTGTTACCATGTGTTTTGTCCCATTTTCACCAGCAGAAACCACCTTCACCATGCGTCAACTGTCCCACAACCATTCCGATCAAGCCTCCTAACCCTCGGAGCGCAGTTTTCTGTCCCATGTGCTGGTATAGCTCGTAATCGTACTTGTTCTATGTGAGTTGCACTTGCTGTTGCCAGGTTTTAGGCATTTCTTAAGGATCCGTTTCTCCCTTCCAGCCTCCCCTTCCATACGCAGCTCCAGTTCCGACTACCAGTTCCAAGGGAATCCCAACCGCTTGCGCTGGCAGCTCTCAGTGCCCTTGTAGAGTTACCCGACTATTTTAACACTTGCGAGCGAGTCACTGGCACCCCTACGAAAATAAGTTAATAAACGCTTTAGTTCGAGTCTTGAGTATACACCCAAATTGCATGTCCCTGGGATTTCGTACAAATGACACATAATTGCCCCGCTCGCTGCCAGGTAGCAGTGGTTGCAGTTGCAGTTTTGGGTCCGCAGTTTTGGGTCCAACCCACTCATTAGGCATCATTAATAACCGGGCCGTATCAATGCCCAGGTGCCTTAAGAGAGGTGCGAATAGAGCAGAGCAAACACACACTCTGCGAAACAAGTTCGTTGCCGCAGTCTTTTGTTCGTGGGCGAGCCGCAAGTGGACTAAGGTGAGTGCTCCGGCGGGGAGCCGGCGCCTAGGCAAAACATTCATATCCTTTTAATTGAAATTGAATCAATAACTCTTATTTGCGCAAACTAATCAACACTAAATTATAACACTCGCAGGGAAACAACTCGAATATTTATTATCGCATTTATCACCGCGCCCTGGGTGGATATCTAATGAAATGTGGGTGTGGGTCAGATGCCTGGGCCATAAATACAATGCCAAATTTCAGCAACTCTATTACAACTCAGCCGAAAAAAATCAGAGAAACCCAGCAAAAAATAAATAGGAACGCGAGCGAGATCGAAATGAATGTTGCCTGCCAAAGGCGGGGGCTGTCCCAGGGGGGTGGAGTGCGGCCCGATGCTGCGGTGGTGCGGCGGTGCAGCGGAACAGCTCTGGCGCTGAGTGCTGTGCAGCGTCCTTAACCCACTTTCGGGCCCAATTGCAGTTACAGTTATGGCCGCGCGGCAGAACCAGCCAGCACTCATGTGGGGCGCGCTTTATGTTTAATTACTTGTTAAATGTTTTGTCGCTTTTATCAGCTCGCATGCTTAAGAGCTCCATTAGCCCGAGTCGAGCACCCACAACTGGCAGCCAGGCAGACCCAGAGGCGGGTGACATGCGTCGCTCTCGGCGCACGGGGACATGTCGATGGCTCTGTGATTGGCTTCGACGAAACGTGCCGGCTGATCGACAGAATTAAAATATTATTCGCGCATGAAACGTTGCAGGCAACCAGCACCGCATGTGGCACTATTTGTGGCTCTGACTTCGACTTCGACTGCGACTCCGACTGTGGCACGTTTCGCCAACGAGAGACAAAGGCGCCACCCAAATGGCTGCAGCCACTTGGCCCGGCCCGCGGGTCATAATTCCCGCGCTGCCCCCGAGCAACGTTTGGCAGCCGAGCCCAGCTATTTTTCGTGTAATTTTTAATGTGCAGCTCAAGCACGCGAATGATGCATGAACGTGGTCAGGCCCAACTATGCCGAGAGCTCCTTGGAGTTGACAGGGAATGAAAACATCTGCCAGGATGAGACAACTAGGGCAAATTGAATAAACAACCTTTCCTTAAGTACAATTAACTTTTGTCTTCTTATTAATATTAAATAAAAATAATAATTTCTCCAGAAAAATCCCCTAAAACCCCAACGCCAGCCTCCAACATTTGACGGCCAAGTGGCGACAGCGACGGCGGCCTAATAAAGACATCAATTGGACGATGACTCAGGTGGGTTTTCACCAGGAGATCTGGAGGCAGGGAGCTGATAAACGAAGTTGCAAAACAAGCTTAAAATTAACTGCGCCGGCAGTGCGAACAAAACAAAAGGTAGAACATGCTACATAACTCATCCATAATCAACACTGTTTACATAAATTTCAAAAATTATTACACGGCACAGTGGCCGAGAGACGGGGGTTCGGTTCGGGCCCAGGCCTGGACCTGGACCTGGAACTGGAAACGGGATCGGGTTAAGGATCGCAATCGGGCTCGGGCTCGGGGTCGGGATTGGGGAGAGCGCGTGATGAATGCCTAAATAATGCGCTTAACCCTGTGCGAACATAATTTATGGTGTGCGGATATGCATGAGTACAAGCCTGGGCGAGAGTCGGCAGCACACACGCTGGTTTCATTGTTATTACACGGACGTTGCCGTTGACCAATCTGTAAGGCCTCCGCTGCCATTTTGGCCAAATTGATTAATTACGGTCATTCGGGGACGGCGGCGAGAGCGGGCCTGGCCGGGGACAGGAGCAGCGTAAGTAGCATAAAATGCCATAAAGCGCTGGCCAGGAGCCGGCAGCCTCCGAGCCAGTCCAAGCCAAGTCCAAGTCATTTGCCACTAAGGACAAAAGCCGCAAAATTCAAAATTACTCAAGCGTAGCGAACGAGCTGGAGATCTTCCTCAGTCTTCAGTCGCAGCTTGAGCCCTGCCGCTATATGCCGCAATTGATTTAAGTTACCCCGAGAGCCCCTACTATATACTCGTTGGGGCAACAATATTTAAGAGCGCATATATATAATTGTGAGTCGCCTCGGGGCGTGGTACATGTTCTGTTGTAGGTAATAAGCATTTTTATGTCGCGACCGGGCAGGCGGAAGGGGTTAAGGGCCAGCCGAAATAATGCTTAACACGCCGTTGCCGCTGACATGCTCGACTCGATGATGATGAGGCCCTCGGGCGGCGAGGCTGAATAATATTGATATTAATTATTTCTGAGGGAAATTATTAAGTAATTTTTATGCGGCGGCTGAAGCTGGAACCGGCTGGCTTTCCTTGCCGTCTCTGGTATTTCTTCCTAATTAATTATATTTATTAAATAACATAATAAATTAGCGCTTGCACTTTTTGTTATGCTTGCTCCAATTAAGGAAGTGCCACTCCAAGACGACCGCAGCGATCAAAACGATCAAGCCCCAAGTCCCGACCAAATTGGCTATCGGGTCAACCGGTTTGCGTTGTTTTTATTTTGGCCGTTTCGCTGCTGGCCCGGCTCTGTTGATAACGCGCTTTAATTAAAAATCTGCATACATTTTTGGGCAGTTGCATGTCTCGCAGCTCTCAGATCTCGGCTCGCAGCCTTTTCCCCATATATATCTCTGATCGCTTTTTTCGCGAAGAGCCGCCAAAAATATCAAAATCAAAAGCGGCGCAGGCTCTTTTATGACAGATCTCACTTTAAAGTTGACGTCCGAACTGTCAGAGAATAACACTTGAAGTCCGCGGAGACGCTGCAGCTTCCCCTCTCATCTCACGGACGCTGTGAATTTATATTATTTTGGTGGCTTTTTGATGTGAAGTGAAGTTAATTTAGCGGACTTCAACTGGCGCAAAAAAAAAAGTTGCACAATGTATAAACTTCTGCTCGATGCGCCAGTGTTTACAAAAGGGCAAGGGCCCTTTGATATTTTGTTATCCCTTTGAAAGGCTCCGAAGCGGCGCTCTGATTAGAGATCATTCAGCTCGAAAAGGCTCAAGTTATTGGAATTCTCGCCATACTTTTGAGAAGAGGTAATGGGTTAAGTCAGTTCAAGCTGATGCTCAATTTGTGCACGCTTATCCTTCATGGTTGCTTTAACGAGTTCCAGATAAAGAGCCGTCTTAATTTTTCAAAATTATAACCTTCATGCCTGATTGTTTTCTGACGGAGCTGGAAGCTCGGCCGAAGGTTCAAGAACCTCACCGGTGGCTTGTAATAACTAGGCAATATAACTTGCTAAAATTAAGCTAATGAATCATTCTGCGGCTTGAGGGCCTCCTATTCAAATGGAAATCCCTTGGCTTGGTTATCAATAATGTATAATTTTATTTCCCTCCGATCTTCTCAGCTGGCCCTTTCACATTTGCACATAATAATGTTTTGGGCTTGGAAGTGGGCTTTTGTTTTGGAAAGTCTTGCTTCTGGAGCCTGTGAAAAAGGTCTCGGACTCGGCGTAAGATGAAATGGGTGGAGATTTGAAGATTTGGGCATTTTCAAGATGCTTCCATAAGCCGTAAACAATTTGCAAATGGCTGGGGAGGGCAGCTTTATCTTAATGATGCATAATAAAATTATGGCGGCAATCAGCCGAAATCAATAAGAGTCGTTGCCCACTCGCAGAGAAAGTAATTATTGGCCGGTCAATTGGTGGCTCCGACACCCGTCAAATCCGCGGTTGCCTCGGCTCGTCTCCGATAAGCGGAGCTGGGGATAAGTCGCGGCCGAGATGAAAGTGGCCGAGGGGCGTCTGATGGGCTGGACAGACCTGGAATCCATCTGCGGCCATGTGGCGGCTCGTTTGCGCCCATCGTCACTTGATTGAAGACCCAGAATGTAGATGCAGAATGCAGAAGCAGGCAGCACATCAACGCCGTCCGGACTGCCTTTGCAAACTGACCTACAGCAGCAGAGAGTCCAGATTCCAGATTCCAGATCGCAGAGCGCAGATTCCAGATACCAGTTCTCTGCTCGCAGTTTTATTGATGCAAATTGCACGCCCTGGGCCCTGTAATCATTCCCCGGCCGAAGACCTGGCTCTGTGCGTGTAATTTGAGCGACAAGTCGATCCCCGCTTCGAGCCGGAACTGGGTCACATTCGGTTGCGTGGAGCTGGAGCACTTAACTGCGATGATTGGCCAAATGGCCGAGTGGCTAGCGGAGGGCGCCACCTAGGGACACCACCCGGTGCAGCACTAAGCCTCAGTCTTGATTGACAGCCCCTCGGGATGAACGCCCTTGCCTGACTGATTGCGAATCCGCAGCCGTGTCCTTGCCGTGTAACGAGCTTTAAATAGCTTCAATTACAGTCGCAGATTGCATAATGCCGGGACTCGGACTCGGTTTCCCCTCGGAGAGCTCCTGTTTCCCCCTGGTTTTTCTGGCTTTGAATTTAATACGGGATGGCGGACAGGCTTGACGAACGACAACGGCACGCCAGGAGGTCATGTCACAGAAATATCCATTAACACATCATAAAAATTAAAAATTAAGAAACCATACGAGCGAGGCAATAAAACCGCAGTGCCTGTAAAATACAATATCTGTTCGGTGGAATAAAAACGCCAAGGCATGCCAAGATAATCGCAGCCATCCAGCGGAGAGAAAAGTGAAACCGGTAATTATGCATTATGTATGCACGCCACCAACGCGGCGGATTAAAATGAGGAGCTGGCCAGCAGGATAGCCGAGAGCTTGGCCTGGCCGACTGGGACTCTGGTGGCGCAGGGGAGAGGGTCATCGGTGGAGCGGGGGAAGGTCGCGGGGGCCTTAGCCGGCTTACTGTCTGCCCACGCTAAGTAGGAAACGCATTTTTCTGCGGCTTTTTCGGCAATTTACGTGCCTTGGCGCGCGGGCCGCAAACAAAAGACTTAAGCGACGAACCAGCAGTAACATAAATTTCACTTAATTGCAGAAGGCAAAACCAGAATGCATTCAATCGATAAACAGAAACTGCAGCAAATAAATGAGCTCGGCACGCAGGCAAAATGCTTAATGTCCGGCCCTGCGAAAATATGCAAAGCACATAAAATTAAGTAAAACAACTGCCGGCCAGAACATTTATCTCCGCTTCGATTTCGCTTCCATTGAAATGCATGTAGAGCAGGGAACTTTCGGCCAGCCAGCCTCGGAGCTGGAGAGTCTTCTTCCGCCTCGAGATCGCGGCTCGGAAATTTGTCGCCAGCGGAATCGGCAGCCACTTCCCAGTGGCAGTAGCTCATTTTCATTGTGTTCGATGTGGGGCTTAATTTCCGAGTCGCAGGCAATGACAGTGAATTCTCGAACGTCACTCGCACTCGAAACTTTTTGTTTTGTATACTTTTTGTCCGTCTTTTTTGTAAGGCTTTTGGCTTTTTTTCCTGCAAGTGTTAAAGTCAACAATCGTGAGAAAAGAATTTTATTGTTGTTTCGCCTGTGTGTGGGGCTGCACTTTTTTCGTGTCGTTTCAGGCTTTTTGTTTATTTTCATTTTTGCGGATACTGAAGGTCACCCTGCCTTGATTGCTCACTGCTGGCCGGCCCAGCTCGAGCCGAGTGGCTGCGATTTGGTGTGGGGCTCCAGTCAAGTCGAGTTCTGTTTTCGGATTTTGTATATTCGATTTTCGTACATATATTTTTGGCCTTTTTTCGGCCGCAGCATATGATGTCTGCCAGCCCCAGAAGTAGTTGCCGCTGCTGGGCCCGAGCTCGCCGTATATCTCTCCTCGCCTGGGCTCTTTCTGCCTTCATCCCGCGCTCATGTTAAATTGTCCGTTTCATGTTTCTGCTTAAATGTCAGTTGTAATTTGTTGTATTAACCCATACCACATGAATTATGTTTAGTTCGAATGTAATTGATTTGAATGCAATTTGAATGGCAACAACACAACGTCGGCTGCGCCGGCAACAACAATGGCAATATTAACAATAACAGCCACAGGAGCGTCGCCGGCACGGCAAATTGAAAATTGCCCTCAACTCTGGCCGAGATTAAATGGAATTATGCAAAAGAGCTGCCTGGGAACGAGTCGCGGCGATCCGAACACGATCTGAATGAGAACTTCATCAAGAACTGAGCTGGGTGCAGCTGGGATGAAGTCGAGAGGTGTTACCCGGCCAGCACAGTTATCGATACATGCACTTGGTCTTGGGCATCGCATCATTAGCTCACGGCGACACCAGCCCAAAAATCACGATTCTCTAGCGAATCCAAGTCCCAACTATAAACCTCTTAGAGGTCAACTCTATGTCTTTTCAATTCAAGTACCTGAAGTATTATTTGAAAATGTATGAAATATATAAGCAGGCCAGAATAGTATATTTCTTAGCATTCTTAGCAGGCTAGAAAGAAATGTCATTCAAACGTCGTGGAAATTCTGAGTTGGTGCGTTCCCCAGACAAGGAAATCCCTATATTTTCTACTTCAAGGGCGTTGGTAAGCAAACCGAAAGCAAAAGAAACGACTGCGCCGCGACCATGACCTCCAGTCCATGCATATTCTGCTTAGATGAACAGCAAGCTCCACGCCGCATCTCCTGTGGCCACTCCTTCTGTGCGGACTGCTTCAAGCGGTATCTCGAGCTGGGCCAGGACACCCGATGCCCGCTCTGCCGGCGTGACTTCCGGCCGGACTTTCAGCCCGCTCCCTCCATTCCTTCCCCTGTTTATTCCCCCTCTGCCGAGGCAGACTCAGAGTTTGGCGACATGGGCCTGCAGACGGATACGCTTGTGCTGACCCTTTCGGAGCAGGAATGCCGGTTCTTCGAACAACTGTATCGGGAGGTCAGACAGACAAACAGCCATCGAACCGAAGTCTAATCCACTTATATTTATTATTTGTTTGTGTATATTTCTATTATATAATTACATTTAATCCTTGTTGAATTTGTTTATACAAGTTCGTTAACTTACATTCCATGCTAGTGTAAACATGATTTCTTACAGAAGAACAACAATTTAGAAAGAGTGCCCAATCCATGGCCATGTTCTCGACTATCGCCATCTTTCCTCACTCAGCCCTCAACCGCATCCTCGTCCATCTCTCACCGCTAAGGCTGCGATGCTTCTGCCATCGATCAGCATTTGTATCTGCTCGTGCTGGCGCAACTTAATTAGACGCTTAGACTGGCTAATTGCCGGTGGGGCCGGGCCTGATAAATTGATAAGCCCGGCGCAGATGAACAGCTAACGACGGCCATTAGCCGAAGTGACAGCGGCAGTCGCAGCAGCCGGACGGGCGGCTGAAAAATGGTGCAAAAATGTTTATTAAATGTCCATGCCCGGCCAGTGGTCAGTGGATCAGAAGCAAGAGCAGATGCAGAAGCAGGAGCAGAAGCCGGAGGCCCAGACCTAGCCCAATAACCAGCTCGTAAGTCGCTAAATTTGTTGCATTTGTTTGCTTGCCGTTGTCTTTTTTGGCTCTTTATCGCACGAATCATTTCTGGCTGGCCATTTTGACAGCGTTTTGAGTCAACAACATGGTGCATGCAGCAGATACAAATCTAAGCGGCACATTATGCAATGGCCGGCCGGCCGGCCGTCCGGCGATCGTGCAAATGCTGAGAGCCAAAAACTATCTCATGGATTTGCGCAATTTGTCATCCTGGAATCGGAATCTGAATCGGAATCGGTATCGCAGGCGCAGGCGGAGTCGCAGTCGCCGAGGGAGGCGGGAGCCGGGGCCGAAGCCCGAGGAGCCGCCGCACTTTTGGCAGTGCGTGTGTGCGGGCGTGGCCGGTGAACAGTTTTATTGATAAGCCTGTTCTCGGGGCTTCGATATTGCATTTAGCTGGGCAATTATTAATGCCCCTTGTCGCCGGGCTGCGTGTAATTTGTGGCAGTGGTTACTGAAATGCGATACAGCCGATTTATGAATGTCCATGTCCGGCGATGGCCACGATCCTCGCAGCAGCGATCGTCAATCTTCGGGCTCGCGCCCCGCTTACATGTGATCTAACATGCTACCAACAAGCGCGGCCTTATCGATAACAGCCGTTGATCGGTTTCAGCCGGGCTTAGAGCCAGGGTTCGATGAACGCGCATGCACCTCGCGACGTGCCACATTTTTAGCATTTTTATTATCGCAAGTCATTTGTCAAATTGCTAAACTGACATTAAAGCCGCCTTTCCTGTGGGCTGATAAACCAATTTGACATTTTCCCGCCGATGATCGATGGATCCACGAGATCCCCCTAATCCTCTCCAGCCTCAGCTCCAGCCCCAGCTCCAACAACCCCAGCCCCAGACCCAGCCCCATCCCACTCTACAGGCAGAGGGAAGCGGGCAGGCTGGTGACATTTTTGTGCCAATTTCGGTCGCTGGGCCATCAGTTAAGAGCCCAGCCATCAGCCATCAGACTGGAGACCTCAGACCCTCAATTCGCATTTTTCGCTTTCAGTTTTGTTTTTCTCTTTTTGCAGCTTTTCGCCTCGTTTTCGGGGGGCTTTGTTTTCCTTGGAGTTGCCGTTTGCATGCGTGGGAGTTGCACGAATTGTGTCGTTAAATAATGCTCCATGTTTGTCCTGCACGAGACCCGCGAAACACACAAAACGAAATGAAACCAAACAAAGTCAAACAAAGCGGCTGCAGTGCGGAAAAAAACCAAAAACTCGGCCAACTAACTATTTGTATTATATTATATGTTAATGTTAATACATATGATAATGATAAAAATAACGATAACAATAATTGTGTATTAAATATATGAAATATATTCCCTCAATTGATCTGCGGATCTACGGATTGATGGAATAATTTATTTTATGGAGACAAAAAGAATACGATTTTAATCATAACATAATTTGAGTTTTCTTTATCTAATTTTCCTTATTATACCACAAGTCTCCTTAACATTATTTAATGATATTTTTTCCAGTGCCGCCAAACAACAGAAATAAAACTGGTTGCCCTGGCCGACAGCGCGGAAGCGCTGCTCAAATGGCAACTGGAGCAGCGTTTTGGGTGGCCGGACCGGGACGGATCGGGTCCAGCCTGGGTCTGGAGTCTCCAACCTCGAGTAGTCCTATTGGGGTACCTGGCAGCCATGCCGGCCTTGCATTTGATGTTGCTGTTGTTGCCGCCGCGCCGCTTTGTTTAATTGATAGACGACGATGACTGCGACGACCCACGCGGCGAAAAACTGCGGCTGCCGGGTTGGGGAGCAACAGGAGCGTGAGAGGGAACGGGAGCGGGAGCAGGAGCAGGAGCCGCAGCTGAAGCCGGCGGCACGCGATGGCCGGTTGTCTTGGATGCGGACCTGGACGCCGCCAGTGGCAGTGGCAGGCAACCCATCGAACTCAAACTGTGCGCATGCGCATGCAACAGAATGCGACGTCGCGGCGTTGACAGATTGATGCCCCCTAACTCAGCCTCGGCCCCCGCCTCATTATTCAAATTACCCGTGTGTTTGTGCGGAATTTATCAAAGTCCCCCAGCAGCCGAGGAGGAGCCAGAGTGAGAGCGGCGGCTGGACAGGAAGGAAGGGTGGGCATTCAGCATGTGGGCCAGTTGTTGTGGCTCGTGTTCGCGTGGGCGTCAAATGCTGTTTCTCCGCTCGAAATGGAACTATTTGCGGGTCAGTCGGGATAGGCTCCCCGTCAAACTTTCCTTTTGGCTAAGGGCAGCTCTCGAAACTGGAACGCGAACGGTATCTGTATCTGCGACTGTGACTCCGAATCCGACCGCGGCAGTGACTGCAACTGGGTGCGGCATAAATTCTCATAAATCTATGGACCGAAAATCAGCAGTGTACATATGTAGATAGGTGCATACACATGCTGGCCTGGCCGGAGTAATTAAAGCAGTTTAACATGTCTGTGAGCCCGTCCAGTTTTTGGAGCTGTCACAACATCAACAAGCCTTCATTCATGCTCTGCGACAGCCACAAGCCAGCCAGTTAGCACAGGTCCGCCAGTCCGTCAGTCTGGCAGTCCGTCAGTCAGGCAGCCAGTCATTCAGTCATTCAAAAACCAGCCAAAAACTTGCCATAAATCAACTCATTTGAAATGCATCAAAGGCAGCAATCAGAAACAGAAACAGAAACAGTAACAGTTACAGACACAGAAACTGCCAAAAAGAAAAACGCAGTCAGTTGCACAAATATTTTTACACGTTGCTGCGATTTCCAATTGAAATCGAACATTCGGCCGAAAGTGCCAATGCGCGGGCGGGGCCTGAAAACCAACCCAGAAAATCGCTAAGCCCAAAACCCAAAATACCGAAAAAGTCAACCGAAAAACATAGCTCAACTGTCGTGGCCCAGGCGTGTTGCACAATGTGTGAAAACAGGATCAGAGTCCTGCCTAAACATTTGTCAACCCAGCGGCGCTTATGTAATCAACAATGCAGATTCGGCCAACTCGGTTTTTGACCAATTAAACAGTTTGTCTGCGGGCCCCCAACAAGCATCAATCAAATGGCAGGGAGGACAGGCCAGATCGCAGTGTCTTGACTTGGCACAAACCGAATTTTTGGAGCTAGTCCAGTGGCTACTGTTGGAGTTGCCCTCGGAATGCAGATTTGCATTCGGCTTATGACAGGCCTGGGGCTCGGGGCGTGGCCATTATTAGCATCGCCGGCCAATGCTTAATTGATTCGGTTGTTCGATTCGGCCATGTTAATTGACAGCACGCACGGATGTAACATTGCGATAGCCAAACTGACACAGGCCGGAGTCGCGTCGGAGCAGAGTTAGTTGGCCAGTCAGTCAGTTGTCAGTCAGCTGGTCAGCCAAGCTGGCCAAGACCCGGCCAAAGCCCCTGCTGCGTCGGAGCTAGGCGACTCCGGGAGTCGGTAAATTTCACTTATCAAGAGCGAAACAATTAACGGGCGCTGCACGAGTTATAAATATAAATGTCGGGTCGTCTGGAGCGGGATCTGGATGCGGACTCCGATGCGGATTCGTGAGTGCTCTGACCCACATGCAATTGGCAACTGCCAGCAATTTGCCACCTAAGCGAGAATTATGATCGCCAGCATTTCCTGGGCCCGATAAGGCGGCACAACTTATGCGCAAATGCGGCTGTCACAGATTCCGACTCCAAATCCGACTCCGACTATGACTGCGACTCTGACTCCGAATATCCCACTTCCCACCACGCGACTTCACACAAAGTCAACAGCCGCAGCAGAGCCTTTTCGTTATAATTTCTATTATTTTCCCTTTTGGCATAATTGCAGACAATTTACTTAACGATCAATAGCGTCAAACGGCAGGCAAGCTGGCAGGCAGACGTCGAGAAATTTATTAGCTCCCGCAGCTCCAGCTCCAGCATCAGCCTCAGCCTCAGCTCCAGCTTCAGCCTCAGCCTCAGCTCCAGCTTCAGCTTCAGCACAAGCTTCAGCTCCGGCCGAAAACTGCAGCTCCATCTCAGCCATGTGTTGGCCTCTTGGCAACACACCACACACAAATTCACATCCGTGAGAGCCGCTCTTCGTGCCCGGTTTTCTATCCTTGAGGTTCAGTTCGGTTCGGCTAATGCGACTAGCATTTTTCTTGGCTCTGTGTGCTTTCTGTTGCCATAAAACATTTATTTAAAATGGAGCAGAGCCACCGGGGGCAGCGGCCATGTTGGGGCCAACGGATGAACGCTGTTCATATTTTAATTACGCGGCTTTATCACGTCATTGCAGGGTGGCTCCCCCGGTTCCGTCTCCATCTGCAGTTGCGGAACATTTTGAAGGCTCGGCGGATAACAGGCGATAAATTTTCGATTTATGGGAAAGAAAGCCGTGGCGGAGAATCGACACGGAACTCCACTTGTGGGGTATTCAAACTATTCCAAACTGACTTCTGATCGGTCATCAGGTTTGAGGAATAAATTAAGTCAGATTTTATGGCCACCTAATCAGTTAATTAGGAGATTTAACCACTTTGGCGGTGCGGCACTTGACCCATAATCTTTTATGGTATTGCGTTGGCCAAAAATATGCTTCGGTTATGTGATGCAAACACTTCCCCCACTGATCGGTGATTTGGGGCAATTAACATACGACCCCTGGCCACAATTGTGCGGCTATTTTTGGCTGCAATCACCAGACACACCGAGGTTGAAACCCCAATTTCCCGCCAGCCCCTCCGGCGGGGCCCCTAATTCGGCTTAATCTTGCCCAAAGAGAGCCACCCGTTGATTGACGATAATGTTGTCTAAATGCACATTTAACAAAGAGAGAAAAAGTGTGGCTAGTTATAACTATTTACCTGTCAGTGGCCTGTCCCGGTCCCGAAGTGTGAGAACAGATTTGGCTTTCCATAAACCCGAACGAACGACCCGACGAACGCACATTTCGGGCTCGTAACGAATGAGCAATAAATTTCTAAATTTTCGCCAATAAACAAACGTAATGATCATGTTGAAGATGCTGATCGGTTCGGGATCGGAGCCCCCAGAGACGGCTCTCCGCTGGACACCCACTGCCCCGGCTGATTATGTTCGTCTGGCCGACGTCTGTATAGGATGGGATGGGATCTAGGAATGGAGCTGGGCTGGGGTCTGGCTCTGAGGGGAAATCTCCGTCGATCGGCGATCTTGGATCGGCGAAATGTTGTTTATGTGCTGCTGATTATGAGCGGGCGTCGCTGATGGTCGCCGGGTCTTTGTTTCTGTGTTTTTGATGTTTCAACAACGTCGAACTCCGGGGTCAGCGCGGCAACGACGCATCGTAAATCATTCATAGAGGGAGCAGTTGGCCATCCAGGTGCCGCGCTCCGCTCCAGCCCACCGGATCCCATCCCGTCCGGCAAACAACGTGAAATTTGTTGCTGTGCCTGCACACAACAAATTGATTTTAGTCACGATACTGTCAATTAGTTGGCCATGGGTCACAGCCGGCCGAGGTGTTGAAGTCCCAGCCTCACAGCCTCCCAGCACCACAGCCTCCTAGCTTCCAGGACGTAGCCCCCCGACCGATGACCCCGCTCTCGACCGGCTGGACCTCCTGGCCACCATACCGGCTCGGGATCGGGATCCTCCTCCGTCGTTTAGGCGCGATTAAGGCCGCAAAGTTATTGTTATAGTTGCCCGGCAGGGCCAGCTGCCAGACGGCTTCTTTATTAAATCAAACTCTTCACATGATTATTATCACGTGAGCCGGAACGGCTTTGGTTTATGGTTCTTTGGCCGTTTGGCAATTTGGTGGCCTTTCGCCTCTAATTGAGTGATTTCTGGAATGCCGAATGGGAAAATAAGGAAAGCCTAATTAACTTTTTAGCCCAGCCTAGTGCAGAGCCAGCAATGTTTATTTGCTTAGTTCTCCTGGGGCGAATCGCTGGCATACCTTGGCGATAATTAAAGACTCCGGACTCCGCGGATCGGCTCCAGTCCGATCTCCTTTTCGGGGCAGGCGTACCTGTTAGGAGATACTTTGAACCTGTTGTACAGTTAGAGTTACAATTTGCAATGGCCCAGGCGAGACGAAGTAGACTCGTTGTATATCGATGGCGATGCACTTGAAAATCGTGATTTCACCTTTTGTACCATTACCCAGAGCCAGTATCCAGTACCCAGTGCAAGTAACCAGCACCCAGCACCCAGGGCCGGTGCCTGGCCAAGGCGACTACCAAAAAAGAGAGCCACAGCAGCAACACAAAGGCTTCTAAATGGCAAAGTAAACTGATTTACAATCAAAGGCAACGAAGCGCGCAAAGAGCTGCAGCGGAGGTTCGAGGTTTGAGCCCGGCTTAGTTCCGTTCAATTCGATGGTCCTAAGACCCAAGTCGCAGTCCCGTTGCCATCAGCAGTGCAAAATCAATTGAAGTAATTACGAAATGAAGGCACGAACTAATAAACTTGGTCGTCTCCGGTCGGCAGCCTTAACAAGCTCAAGTGCTGGCACTGGCACTGGTACTGGGCTTGGGCTTGGGCCCCGGCTCTCCTGGATTTTTTCGAGCATTTGCAGACGACGCCACCGCGCCCAAACTCGCAGTCAAACTCTCAATTTACAGTTAGTTTAAATTAATTAAGCGAAATGCACTTAATTAGAAGACAATTCCGATTCCGATTTCGTTCAGTTCAGCTCGATTCGGGCAATAGCAACTGCTCTCATCGACCAACGACCATCGGACGCGGCAAGTGCATGACTTTTGCTGCCTAACCCCGAAAATCGGAAACCGAAATCAGGCCAACTCGAATCCGAATCCAAACTGGAGTCTTGGCCACGGCCCCTGAGTCCCGGCCAGAGACAGCTACAAATTTGCGAGGGCTCAGCGCTCGGACAGGCGCAATCGATCGCACGTCAGAAACTGGGGCCAGGCATCAGCAGAAATATGGCTTTTCATTTAAGCCGGGTCAAGACGCCCCAAACGCTGACCTCTCCTTAAATGAAAACGAAAACTGAATCAAAAGTAACCAGAAAATAAAAGAGAAAAACAATCAAATCCATGTATGCCAGAGTCTTGGCAATGCGAAGATTGTTGTACCCTATTGAGTCTAATATTTCGACTCTAAATACATTTATGGTATGTTATTTAAAGTATTATATAATATATATTTAATATTTGACCAAAATATAACATTAAATTTAACACATCAACACTGCGAAAACTATTAATTGAAATCTAAACAGCAGAATTTCTAACCTAATTTAGTTTCTTTTTAAACCCTTACTAGTCTTTTTATCATTTCACTATTATATTTAGCTATCACAATACTTCCTTCACAAATGGATCGTTATAAGTAAAATACTCTACTAAAGGGCATAACACAGATTGGAAGGGCATCCCATGGGAGGGCATCGTTCATTGGGGCGACTGAGGTCCAGATTTGGTGGCGGGGCTGGCATCAGTCAATTTGTTTGCCGGGTTTCTGTTTTCCGTTTCTATTATTACCCTTTGTGGTCGCAGTTGGCGCTGAGTCGCCCTAATCGAGGCGCGGAGATCAAAAACGAGAGAAGACGTGGCCGGAGATGCGCCACACCCGCATGGCGGCGAACCGACGGATGGCGGATCGGACAAATGGAAATTAAATCCATTGTCTAGGCATTGGGTCAAGTGCTGGCTGAGGCGCTGGCCGCGGCAGCGGCAGCGGAGTTTATAGACGGGGCGCGTGCTCAAAAGTTGATTTCACACCGATTTTTATGGGGGTCTTACTCGTTAAAAGTTCGCCAAAGTTAGAGCGGAATATTAAGGCATGGAATTTTTGCTAAAATTATGATCTGCGTTGATCAGGTTTCATTTCCTGTCCATCCAGTTCTAAGCTTGGCCCGGCAACTCGTCTTTAAGCTGATGATCAATCTCCGATATTGGCTCATTGTCAAACACTTTGTGTTTGCCAGCCTTGCCCTTATTTTTATCGAGCAGTACTAGTACCCGAAACTAACCAAAAGTCTTGTTGTTTATCAGTAATTGAGTCGAGTAATTTGCCCCATCTAATGCCGGATCGAGTTGGTCATCAACTCGGTCAGCCGCAGCAATCCCCCAGCGAAATGAGGGGAAATCTTGCCCTTGCCAACGCTAACGCCCACCGAAATGGGTGAAAGCCGCTCGAAAACGTGCACCGATTTTGACACTCGGGATCGGAATGGAAAACATTCGGAGTCAGGAGTCGAGGGATCTGGAAACGGCGCCCCGAAAATCGTTTTCAATTAAAGTCGCAGCCGAATGGGTCGAAACGTGCTGGCGATCAAATTAAATGCGCCAAACATTTTTTGATTATTTGTACAGTTGGAGTCGGAGCTGGAAGGAAAGTCGCCCGAGTAATCAACCCCATCATCACCTTTTGCGGCTTTGACTTCGGCGGTAAGTAGGTTGACTTGACCGGTGGCCAGCCAGCAATCCTAATCCTCCGCTCCGGCCTGACCCACAGAGCGGCAGTGCCGGGCCAGGCCAGACTCCAGAGCCGCTGTCGTTGCATGCCACACGAGATGAAAGCTCGCCGAGCGAGTGCCAAAGTAATTAGTCTGCTAGCGAATAATTTGGGCAGGCTCGCGGTTCCGCATGCCGCTTATTAGGCCTACGATAGACCCCGGGCCGCCGCCCCAAGTGGCCGGAGAGAAACACTCAAAGGAGAGTACTCTTCGCAGCGATGAAATGCCAAGCGGCGAGATCCGAAAATGCACTCCAAACTGCCTCATCATGCGGCGATCGCCGTGCAATCAAAGCGGCTCGCGGGGAACGCGTACTGGAAATAATAAATAAGCCGAAAATAAATCTAACAAATGCGATGCTACGTCGACGCCATCAATCAGTTGGCGCAGAGCTGGCCGCGGCAAGGCCAAAGGCGTTTTACAGTTTCACCAAATGAAATCGGCTATAAATAGCCAAAGAGTCAAGTGAATGAGCCACAAAACGAGTGCCCCAGAGAATCAAGATGGAGCGGAGGCTAGAGCACCGAACTGTGGGTACTCTAACTACGAAGACCGAAAATAAAAGCTATGAATTCGATATAAAACCATACGAAAACCCACAAACCCCTTGGGTAACTTTGCTCTGGAAACGGGATTGGGCATGAGACCCCCTGGCAAAGTATTTTCCTCGCTGTCAGTACTTTTCGGAATTGTTATTTACAATTAAATTTTTTGTTGGGCCGGGCCTTGATTGCCACACCAGGCAGGGATGGATGGATCCCAGGCCACTCCATCCCATCCGATCCAATTCCATCCCAGAGCCCGGTCGGAGTAATTAAAAGCAAAGCACAGAGCAAGCACGAGCCGGGGACTGCAAAACTTTAATTGAACACCTCAAAATGATGCGCACGTAACGTAGCTTAACGACTCAAATGAGGCCGTAAAATAAAAACAAAAACGGAAAACAATGCCAATACCCCGCACCAGTTATCCCTTGTCCAAGTCCATGTCCACCTCCGGCACCTCTTCCCCGAGCCTCGCTGGCCAAATGAGGGCAGATGCTGGCTGAGACGACGACCGAGATGCTGGAACGATGGGGCGATGGGACGATGCTGCATGCAATGCCGCCTTAACACGCCCCACATCAAGTGGCCCGAAGTTTGCACAAGAAATTAAAGCCGCAACTACGGGAGTGGGAATGGGCCGAAATCAAGTCTCGGTCTCTCCCATGTCCGTGTATCAGCTGTGCATCTACTTGCCCTTAAGTAAAGTAAAGTATCTTGTTGCAACTTCATTTCGTTGCATGGCCCCCAAATATTTTCGCTTCGTTTTTGACTTTTTCCTTTTTTTTTCGCATTGAATGCCCTGCAAAAGGGTATGCAGATATTTTCAGAAGTAACTCCATTTATTAATCGATATTTTTCAGATGTATGCAGCACATTGACTTGGCACATAAGATTTATTGTAGATTTTGAAAATAAAATGGATATGCTTGTGTTATTAATATTAATTATAATTTATCTGTTGTCCTTTCTTAAGGATATACACATTTCGTAGTTCCCAAAACTAACCCAAATGCATTTTTCCCCTCTGGTTTTGTTGGGCAACCGCAGCAGCAACAACAGCATCGGCCGCAAAAACATGCATGTTGCATATTTTGGCTTGGCCTTGTTGTTGCTGTTGCGGCTGCCGCTGATCCTGTCCTGCCCTGCTCATCCTGCTCTCTGCCGTACCGCCGCTCCTCCTCGGATCGGTGCAATGTTCGACTGAAATTATTTTCTCTCCCTCGTGCATGTTTCGTTTTCGCGTTTGTTTTCGGGTTTTTGGTTTTGGGTGTTTTTATGTTCTTATAATGCGACTTATCAGATTTTTCGGAGCTGACAATGGCCGAAAAGTGGCCAGAGCCCAGGGTCCGTCTCCGTCTCCATCGCCGGCCGACGGCAATGGCCGTGAAGATGAATGACAGGGGGCAGGGTGTTGCGGTTTAATGCGTGCGCTGCTGCCGCTTGTTGTATTAAATTTTCTTTTCGTTTTTTATGACCCCTCTCCGGCCACGCGACTGGATATTTAATATGCTCTTCTTGCTTTCGGTTGCTTTTGTTTTCTTATTTTGGTTTTGTCGAGTTGATTTTGTTTCGCGATGATTTTCAATAAAATTAAATTGAAAATAAAAATAAAATAAAGTTTTATGTTATTATTATTTTGACGCTGTCTTCCCGGAGCTGAGGGCCTCGGAGAAAGATGCTCGACTCCCGATAAGCGGACGAAATGCATTCGGCGCTGGGATTTCGATCTTAATGGGCCACGTTGCTTAACATGCATATGCGGATGGGAATTTATTTTATGTCTTTATTGGCATTAGCATATGGATGGTATTTCATTTTACTGTGTTTTTTAAATATTTTAATGCGGAAATCTGATAGCAGAAATTTGTTCCTATTGTGTTCTTCTATATATAAGATAGCATTGGTATACTTTCAAAGAGGGGAGTGAAATATATTAAAGCTTCGTTTTAAAACCCATTTTAGTAGTATATATATATGTTTTATTAAATTGATTCCCTATATTCTAATCACAATTCAAGCAAATGCAACTATAAGGAAACCAAACCAAAGGAAAAGGAAACCCCTGATGCAGTCAGTGTCGATCGACTTCCCGAAACTCGACACAATTTCGTGAAAAACTCATCTTCCCACCAGTAGCTCCCATACTTGAGCCCAGGTCTTCTGCAAACCCGTTGGCTTTGGCTTCTCCTTGCCGGCTTTGGTGCTTTGCGCTTGTCAAATATTTGCAAATCGCTTTGACATCTGGTTCGACAACTTGTTATCGTCCGCGGGCTGCCCGACTCGACTTGGCCCGACTTAGCCCGGCTCACACATATTTCGTTTTTAATAAATTGTACCACAATTTGATATGGCCACGCCCCGCATCCCAGGCCAGCCACATCGGCCCCTCGGCCACCCCGGTGGCCTCCCATTTCCGACTCCTTTCCAGAGTCGCCAAGTCCAACTCGGCTGGCCACCGCAGCTGTCAGGCAGAAAATGGCATAAAGTCTTTGATTAGGCGTGGAAAAATATTGTCCGAAAGCATTTTAATAGTTTTGATTAAAAGCCACCACGCCTAATTAGTTGGAAATTGTCTGGCCGCCTGTCCGCTTGCCCGCTGTCTGTCTGTCTGTCTGCTTGGCGTCTCCTGACCGAACCGGTCTGTCCGTGCAGATGGAAAACCTTTTCGTCAATTGTTGGCCAGCCAATTTAGCCAATAATTCATACGAACATAAATCGCGATAGGCCCTGCCATTGTGGCTGCGATTGTGCCTGCAATTGTGACTTGCGGACCGCCACAAATTGTTGGCCAATTGTTGTTTCGGCCAAAACAAATACGAATCCGAGCTGCAAACGTTTTGCCCCGACGCGACACGCCCACTGTTTGTAAATAACTTTTCGTTGTGCATTTTGTTCTAATTAATTTTTTCTTCATCTGTTTGGTTTCGTTTTTGGCTTTGTTATGCCTTTTGCCAAGTGATTCTGTTATGCCTGCACACTCAACACATTTGGCGATAATCATCGATCGGCCAAATGGCTGAGCGAGCCAGTGATCGAACGACATTGGCAAATATGGACGATTAGCGGCAGGGACGAGAGTGGAGCTCACGAACACGTGCTCCCTGCGCACAGGCGACAGTGGGTGGGTGGCTTGATTGGCCGCTACCTGCACTGCGGTTGCTCGGCGCTATTCAGCAACTAGTGTGGCGACCCTCGCACCTGGCTGCAGCATAATGCACATAAAAACGTGCCACTACACCCATGACTTGCCAAGCGGCAGCGGCGACGGCAACAACAAATGCCTTTTAATTGAAAATGTTGATTGAACTCAAGTTCGTTGCCTAAGTCTTTCGTTTGGGCTCCGCTTCCCCCGCCAAGCAGCCACCTGCCGCCCGTTGTTTTACAGCGTGACACCCGACTGTTGTAGTAATTAATAACGGCGGACAACAACAACAAATTATGTTTTTAATAACTGTAAATTTGTAGTTGTAAAAATTTACGATTTAATTGCCGAACGCTTTTGAATTTATTACGAGTGCTAAGTTGGACCTGCCAGCATCAATATGTTACGCTTCGAAAAGATAAAAAAGCGAGCGTATAACGTGTGTGTGGCCCAGATTGTGATTGGCTTTTGACCTTAGCCGCCGGAGGAACGACCACCTAGGTGGCTTTGAACTAGACCTTGTCAACGGAATCCGAGAGTTTGGCCCGCCGACTTTGACTTTGACGCTTTGCCAATGCCCAAGCAATTGAGCAGAGCGCAAAGGCAAAGAAACAGCCAAGATCATCGATGCGGCCGTCGTAGACTCGCCATCTTCGAGTCCGGCTAACTGCACTTGGCCAATGCCGAAAAAAAACCACTGCCATGCAGCTTAGCATTTAGCCGATCGTGGTCTTCATCGATGCTGCTTTTTGTTTAGCCACAATTACTTATTTAATCATAATTTCGTTCGCGTTTCAACAATCATCAATCATCAAATGCAGCGCCGACAGCGGCCGAGCGGCAGAGTTCTGCGACTGGGCCAACTGTCAGGCTGACAGATTGCCGCTTTCAGCTGGCTTGCGAGCGAGTTTGGCCCACAGATCCCGGCCCGGGCCGGAATGCAGCAATGCGGTCTGCATTGCCCCGGCTGTTTAGTGCAAAAAGTGGCATCAGCCGCAGAACGCCACAATTATCTAGTCAGCAGTCAGTCAGTCAGTCAATCGGGCTCGTTGAACTTGCCTCTGCCTCTGCCTCGTTGCAGCGATCGCGCAAATCAATCGATCACGTTTTGACTCCGCGGCAGTTCCGCCACTTGCCATTGCATGCCGGACTGGCTGCTACCCTGTTATCGCTCCCAGGGACTCCCATTCCAGGTGCCAATATACCCTTTCTGGAGCCAGCCGCGTCGCAACTGAATGAACTTTCCAAACGGGCAGCACTCGCCGCGAACGCTGCTCTGCTGCTGATGCTGCTGTGGCTGCAGCGGCAGATGGATTGATTGATTGCCTGAAACAGTTAGCAGACATTGTCTGGCTGGCTTATTGCTATTTATGATCTTGATCTATGGATCGAGGGCAAAAGCACATGCGGCGCTGCCGCGCCGAGCAGCCAGTGCACATGTTGATAATCAGCACGGAGCGAGTTGAAGCTCCACTGCAATGATGATCACCTGGCTGGGAGCAGGAGCTGTAGCTGGAGCTGGCCTTGATTGCGCCTGGTAGCGGTGCTGGTGCTGGTGCCTCCGATCGAGGAGATTTTCCAAAAATTGCTGCAGAAATACCTTTAAGGGTACTGGCTGGTTGCGGGTTAAGAGCTGTTGGTGTTAAGTGCACGATAATCGATTCGATTCGATTCGTTGCGAGCTCGTTGGCGTTAAACGGCCAGAGCGCCAAATTGCCTATTTATGGCGTGGCCAGCGTTTCTCGGCTCTTGGCAGGAAATCATACATTTGCATGTGCTGAATGGAAAGTATCTATTAGGCTGCACTCGGCAGTGAGATATAAGGCAAAAAGGAATACAAAAAAAACACTGTGGAGACATTAAAAGGTATTGCATCACCGCTGGCCTGACATACAAAAAATTGTGAATTGTATCACTCGGCAAGGGAGCACAAAAATACAAAATCGGCCTAAACTGGTTAACACATTTTGCCACTTTTTACAGCGTTTTAATTACCCGAATTCGTCGGAACACAGACGGCTAACTCAAAAATAATTCTGTGCTTATTTTTTGTGTGATTTTTTCTAGTGCCCGACAGCAATCAATGAAAAGTCAATAAAAATCGCCAGACGAACGTGCACACGAGCCAAAGAGTTATCATTCGGGCCAGAACCACATCGACTTGTTTTATGAGATCGCTCGAGATGAGGCAGCCGCACCCAGTTTTCAACTGGATCTGGACTTCGGGGTGGAGGACAGCCTACCGCATGCTAATTACGAGCATGTCGCCAAGTGGCAACTGCAATTTGGCAGCGTTTAGCTTGCTGGCCTCTGACATGCCGAGTGCGTGTCTCTCTTGTCCAATCGAGATCTAGGCCTAACGAATATGATACTATATTTTTGTGTTAAAAGTTCACAAATTACCTTGCTTGGCTGTAGATTTTGGGACTCTCCTAGATATTTTATATAATTTTTATACCCTGCAGGGTATTCTAATTTCTTTACATTTGCTTTACATTTTCTTACATATGCTGGTTTGTTAACTTAATATAAACCCAACATATAGAAGTTTTTTTCAGATTGAAATTATTACATTTCTGGCGTGTTAATGATCGATTTCAAAGTCGTTCCTAAAAAAAGCGTTTACAAACTTTGAATTCTCAAAGTCAGCTTCCTTTCTGGTTTGAGGTATTTTCCGTCCAAATAAGTTTTTTCGCAGCTCTGCCCACGAGTGCTGTCTGGGTTGCAACACTTGCTATCTCAGTGGCCAAAATCCTCATTCCCCTTTATTGCCGTACAGTTTTGCCCCAAACAATGCGCTAATGATTTATTTAAAGCACATTAACATCGGAATCGGTATCGGAATTTGGCATTCAGCACTCTCCGGCCGACGACCAAGGGAAAAGCCGAGAGTCCGAGATTGCCCACTGGCCCGGCCGGGTGGGCGGCGTCGCTGGATGTGGATTTGGATTTGGCTTTCGGGGCCGCACCCCTTCTGCGTGGCATTGGCAGTGACCCAGCATCCAGCATTCGGCACTCGGCACCACCGGCACCACTGCGTACTTCCCGTATCGTCGGCTGCGTATCTGCGCCGCGGGTGCAAACTGAAATCGACATTTAATGCGCTACCACACAATTGCAAGTGGCGGGGGTGCAGGGGCGCTGTGGGGGAGGGCGCGGCCAGAGCGGCCGGCGCGTTTCCGTTTGCGCTGCGGTTACCATGATATCGCATATTTCAATCAATTTGCTTATTATTGTCGTTGCTCTCGGGGCATTCCCGTTAGTATAATAGACCATAAAGGTGCGCTGGAGATCGACACACAAAACACAAGACGGAAAAAATAAAGACAAGGAAACAGCCACAACAACCTTACCACAACATATATAAGCCGAGTTGGATTTTAGCTTTCCGATATACCCTTGAAGAAGGTATTTGAAATAACCAAAATTATGCGATTTACCATGGCTTTACCATCAATGGGAAATATTGGAAAGGACTTCTGTAGAATAGATTTAATTATAAATATTTTTGATAATATTTTTAGAAATAAAATTAGGTTTCATATGAATCAAATAAATGTAAACATTATGCTCTTAAGAAGGTCTAAGGTCTACGTCGAATACTGTCTCTTGAAGGGTACTTGATGTGTCGGCCCTGGATGCATTATTTCTCAGCCAAACATCTTTCTTCAGAATTTATTTCGGACCGCGTCTAAAGCGTGAGATGCGACCACATGCAAATTTGAGCGGCACGATGTCCCTGACAGACACTTGTCAACGGATTTCTTTTTGTTTTCCTGCTGCCATTTTGTTCTCGACAAAACTATGCAAATATATGTCATGGAGATGGAGACGACGATGACGACGCCATGCCAAAGCCGATGCCGATGCCGATGCTGAGTCCTCATGTCAACTGCGCGACAACAACAAATGAAGATCAGCGCTGGCTTATTTATTT
>JAEIHY010019896.1:0-45557 GCA_018904565.1 Drosophila tsacasi
TAAAACCTTACTGCAAGGGTATTTAAACTTCGGCTTTTGCCGAAGTTAGCTTCCTCTCTTTTTTAATGTATATTTTAAATATTTTTTTATTGTAAAAACCAAAATTTTAAACAAATTTTTGAATCCTTCAAGCGTTGCCTTTTCTTTCAACTCTCAAATTGGAACACCTTCACTTATATACTCCCCTAGGAACACAACGAACACGTCGTGATACTCCCAAATTTATAGTTTTATTCCCACCGATTCTGCAAAATCTTTAGTGTTTTTGCAAAAATGTTGAAAAAATTCGTGGAAGTGAACGCAGAATGCAGTCCCTCGACGAACCCGTACGAGGTGCGCACCTACCTCGGCAACGACACCACGCCAGAATGGAAAGCGGAGAACTGCCCGCCCCGCAACCGTGTCTGTCCGAAGAAACCACCGAAAACCACGATCTCCCAAGTCCTAACCATCGAGGACGAGCTGCGCCGCATTCACCAGAAATCGGAGGAGTCTCGCTTCGTCCATCCGTTTAAAAAGACCTGCGCCCTTTACGATGAGCACACCAAGTGCATTATTCCTCAGCGCTCTCCCGCCGAGTTAAGGCTGCACGCCGAGATGCGTGAGCGCGTCCTAGCCGCCCGCACGGATATTGGCCTGGTCGAGCATGATGCCAAGGTGTCGCGGACGTGTCCCAAGGATCTCGTTGTCCTCAACAGTCCCATGGATATGGGAGAGGAGGAGCAGGATGCCGAGGAGGGCGAGGAGGAGGAAACGGAGGTTAAGCCGCAACTAGCCTCAGCCGAGTGCAGCTCGGACATGATCCTTATTCCGGACAAGCGAATGGTAAGTAGATTCTACATTTACCTTAAAAAACTCACTTGCAATAGATTAAGAGTATTATTTCTTGTTAAATTGTTAATGGTTAGGCACGGAAATGTTTCTTTTCCATTAGTTTTATTTGTAATTCAACTCAGTTGACGATAGACTTGATCGTACATCTTAAAATAATTTAAATGCTTAATTTTTCTGACTAAACATAAACGGACTATGTTATGGCATTGAGTTTAAGGCTAGCTTAGGATTAGACTTGCTATTTGGTGCTCTTACTCTATCAGCTCGATGTCATCGATGTCTGCATAGATGCTGCCCGGCGGCAGTTCCGGCAGGGAGCTAATATCCGGATTTGCTCCGGACTCTGTGCTCGGGGCCAGCGAGAGTGTGCGATAGGCTCCCGAAGCGGCCTGCTGCTGCATGTGCACGCCCAGCTGCGAGATCAACTCCAAGGCCTTAATGTCCGAGTTCATCAGAGCGAACTGGTGGATGATGGCCAGGTGGGGAAAGACGCCGTTGAGCAGGGTGCTGGTGCCGGCGATCATCTGCTCATCTGAATTGGGCTGCTCATCAATGGGGTTTTCCTCTTCGTCCGCTATGCTAGCCGGTGAATCCAGCATGCTGGGCTCACAGGTGACCTCCACGACTTCGTCATCGCCATCCTCGTGGTGGTCAGACATCAGGCTGTTCTCGCTGGACAAATTCACCAAGTCGGGTAGTTTAGGCAGTAGTCCTTTGTTGTCTGAACCACCTTCTGCTGGGTCGGACAGCTCGCGCTGCATGAAGTTGGGCAGAGCCTGCTTGAACTCCACAATGATCTCCTCGACGGGCAGGTCTTGCGCGATGGGATTTTCGCCCTGGTAGCCCAAGTCGTCCTCCTCGTACTTGTACTTTCCGCGGAAGCGATTCAGCCAGCGGTAGGAGGGTCTAAACGAGGGCAGGTTCAGAACTGCAGCCATCCTTAGGGCGGTTTCCTTGAGCTTCTGGTTGCGGATGCTCAGGTTTAGATGGAGTTGGCGGCACCGTTCCACCCACTCGTGGAGCAGAAAACTAATGGCGCTCATTTCGAACTTTCGGCGCTTGCGCGTCATTTCCTCAATTATAATGGAGGCATCCGCTTCGCTCAAGGTGGCCAGTTGTTGGAGCAGTTCCTTCTTCTTCTCCAGAATGCGACGTATTTGGGTGGCGCAGCAGTGGAACATCTTGGCCAGGCTGTTCCTTGAGATATTGGTCTCCTCATAGTAACGGATCACGGCAATCTTCTCGTAGAATGTGAGGATATTACGCTCATTGCGACGGGATTTGGCCTGGAGGATATATAGGTTTAATTTATTAATTAGGAAATTCATTTCATATAATGATGGGCTTATAAGAATCGGATTTCGGATAAAATGTCATACAAAATTTAAATCCTTCTGTTTCCTTTTAAGTTTTTATAATTTGCTGCATACTTTTAGTCCTTACTTAAATTGTTTTGAAGTTTACAAGGACTTCTAGGGTTTCCACGAGTTTTATTGTGACTTTAAAATACGTCTATTCATTTTGCGACATCTTAAGACTTTTATGGTGGTTTTATTATTACCTATTAGTTCTCTATTATGTACTGTATTTAGCTGCTCAAAGTATGCAATGATTTAAGTTCCTCTTTATTTAATAAGATGTCCTTATTTAACCTTGAGCATACTAAAAAAGGAATCACTCTTTAACAAGAATCCTTGACGCTGAAATCCAGTTTGTGAATATTTCAACAGAGATCTACAAAAATTCATACATACGTATGTCTGTACAAATACAATTACGTAATTGTGGCTTCGGATGACGCGCGTGTTTGTCTGTTGGCCCACAAGCTATAAAATCCACCCTCCACGGACCGCTTAAAGGCCAAGTTAACATACATATCTGGCTTCCACTTGGGACTTACCCCTTTGTTGTTATTGTTGCGCCGCAGCGTCGTCGTTGGTAGTGCTGCTATGGCTGCCATTTTAATTGTTTTACTTCAATTCACAGAATTTCAACTAGTTTTGTGGTTCTCCGCTTCTCCTTTTGCTTCCCCTTCCTCGAATGCTTCTCTTCCTCTTTTCCGCAAACTGCGCAGCAGCTTCCTCTGAGCCAGCTGCGCTGTTGTTGTTTCCTCGCTCTCACCTCTTCGCAACTATCAGGGCACCTGAGAGAGACAACCGGAGAGTGTGTGGTGTGCGAGTGGACTGCAGCGATTCCTTTCGAAGCTGGACACCAAAAAAACGCAATAAAACAGAAATAAAACCATTATTAATACTGGCCATGCAAATGGCAAAGAGTTATTAGTCACATTTGTGTGTTGGCACAAAGCACGTTCTCTAATTCGTTTGTGTATTAGCTTATTTCTGTTGTTGCGGCGCTGACATTTTTACAATTACTGAGTAATAACACTTGTGCCCTGCTTTTCGGTTCCGCTCTCCTCGTTGCTCATTCTTCGTTCTCTTTCCTATTCCTCTTCCCGCGCCTTAGCTGTGTGCGTTAGGTCGTCGCTGGCTCCGTATTTCGTATGGAATAAAAACGGTTCGCTATGCGCTCACAGTCCCTTTGGTGGTGTGTTTGTTGTTTCGCATCGGCTTCGGCCGTTGTTGTTGTAGCAACAGAAATGACACTTGCAGCTGTTACGGTTACACAGCAGCGGACAGAATAGTAGTAATGTTGTTTTTAAAATTACTAAAAGCGGATTTAAACTTTAAGGAGCATCCGACATATTTAGATCAAAGATCGAAAAGAATTTAAGCCTGCTAAGTATTATAACATAATCTTTATATTAAAAACATTGTCGTTAATAAATGTAGTGCCACAAAGTAAATAATAGCATACAATTCGAAATAAGAAACAAAAAGTATTGTTTCATTTATTATTCAAATAATCTTTTAGGATAATTGTAAATTTTTAGATCCTTTTTAAAAGCCCATTGTCCTCCCTTAAGATATGGGGTATTCGATGTAACATAGTTACATTAAGAAATGTTACAATTGATTGATCGAAAGCCTTTCTAAAACAAATTTCTAAATATTCGAATGCAAACTCACTCAAACGCTATTTTAGATTATTTTTATGATTTATTTATGCTATTCTGATTTACTTAAAAAACATCATGAAAAGTACGATGTAAAAAATGCCGCGTGCGACAGTGATTAAAATTCAATTTATTTATTTAGAATATTATTTATAATAAGTTTAATGCTTCACTTATATATAATTATATACAACGTATATATTTACAAACCCGTATTAGTAAACCGTTTCTAAATACAATTCTATACTATAAACATGCTATAAAAAGTTTAAAATTAGACCTACCTAACCTTGTAATATGTTATTGACCGCGGCTGTTTTGTTGTTTGGTCTAGTGCACTGTGCATCGTGCATACGTGTATGCAAAAGCACTGCGGTTGCTGTCGCTTCGCTTTTGTTTCAGTTGCGTCTGCGTTTTGCCGCGACTGTGTGTGTTTGTTATGTTTCGATTGTTGTTGCCGGGGGCGTGTGGTGGGGAGGGCGTGGAAAGGAGGGGTGGCTGGGTTAACGATTACCATCCGATTTCTATTTTGCAAGTGTAGCTCCCCACGCAGAAAGTGCGCTCTATCTTGGCTAATTGCTTTTGCGTTGCAGATAAGAGCCTGTCTACTGAGAGTGGAGTGCTTCGAACGATACGTTTCTTTTCGTTTCGTTTGCTACCCGAAGTGATATAAACATGCTTTAATGTTTTATGGGCTTCCATCGTGTTGGCACCTTATCGATTCCCTCTCTGTTTGACTAAACATCTTAGGGGTAAACCCCTGAAAGTGTCATTAAAAGGCTTTCAGGGGGCAGCATTTTAATAAAAACTTCTTATCTGTCCTGCAAAATGGTGTCCTAAGTCAAGGATGTATCAAATTAGCCTTCATTCGGAATATATCAACAAAACATAGTAAATATCCTTTTGAAAAAAAGGTCCTTGAAGTCGTATCTTATTCAATTTAATTTATATCTCAATTTTATACAACTTGGAGAAAATAACCCTAAGCTCAGCATTTTCGAGCCCCTTTTGGCAGCAGCACCTTTTTATGTTTACTACGCCCCTGTTTGTGCCATTCCCTTTGCTCAGTGGCGCCGCCAGAGGTCTCTTGTTTGCTTGCACACTTTAGCTTTACGTATGCACTTAAAAGTGTGTCTGTATCTGTATCTGGGCTTCGTTAGGCGGCTGCACCTGGCAAATACCAATTTTAATTCGAATTCCAAGTCATCACCGAGATTGCTTTTGCTGCCTCAGCACCACGCTGGAAACAGATGCCTTTAAGTTGATTACCCCGCCAGGTTCCTTGTTCTACCTGTTCTGGAACGGCTTTCCGATATGAAATCAATAAAGGGTTTTGATAAGGGAAGTTTTCACTTACTAGATGCTATTAGTCCTTAATATTAATGATATCCATTAATAAATGGGATATAGCTTTAGCATTATATTAATAATATTAATAGTTTATTTTCATATAGAAATAAGTCCTTAGACCCTACATAAAACCTTTATTTGACCTTTGAGTGTAAGGAGCACGAGCACTAAAGGAACTTAAGCTCTCCTTGGATTCCCTCATCCTTTATAAAGAACTCAAACTCTGTGGGGACCTAGCTGCACTGCCACCTGCTCTGAGTACAAAAGATCTTGTTAAATAACCCCTCCATCTGGCTTGACATTCTGCCAGCGAGGGTTGCGTAGTGAAACTAGCGACTTGTTGGCAGACTGCGCCTTGGCTTTGGTAGTGGTGGCCGGTGGCCGGTGGCCTGCCTGCTGTTGTCGTGGTCGTATGCTATAACTGGGCGATACTGCGACGCTCACCTGGCTCACCTGGTCCGTTGCCGTACTGCTTGGCCCGCTGTTGTTGCTGTTCTTGTTGTTGCTGCAGCACGCTAGATGACTTGTTTGTTCTGCAGCCGAGGCAGCCTCGTATTTGTGTAGCGGGTTCGGGTCGGGTTCGGGTTTCAGTTCGGTTTTCAGTTTTGCTGGGTTTGTCGAACGAGAGCGATAAGATTCCGTGATGTGGCACTAAGCGCTGCTCGTTGTTCACTGCTCTGTGCATTGGACGCCTCTGTTTGGTGGCCGTCAGCTCTGCTTTGTGGCCAGCCAGCCATAGAGGCCCTCACAGACACAGCCGTAGCCCGTAACCCACACACTGGCACTCGGGCAGGCCCACATATAGCGCGCGCGGCGACATCAGGTCGTTATAGTCAGTCTAGTTGGCATTTCGTGCTTACCTTATGCCGCTTACTAACTTCTTGATGAGCGCAGAGAAGTAAGGTAGAAAAAAGCGAACACAAACAGGCCTTCCGTCCGTCCGTACGTCCGTACGTCCGTACATATACACTAACACATACCAGCACACTCTATATAGGGGACGTAGTACGTCGGGCATCGGTGGCGTATGCGTGCTATTTTCAGTCGCATTAAAAGCTTATGGCCATGGGCAGGAAAACACAAAAACAGAGTCGCCGAGTGAAAGCACAGAGCTTGCACAGAGCCAAGCGCCGATAACTGGCCATATGTTACACAATTGCCAGCGTAAAACTATTTGATTACTGAATAATTTAGATGGCCTGAATATCCTAATATTACTTGGCCTTAATCATCACCTCCCGATGACACAGCAGGCAGAGGGGGATAGATTGTTGTGGAACATTTATATAATTTGGACTTTAATTAAAGTATATAAAGCGAGGTTTTAATGAACTTTAAATAATTAAAAAGGGAGAACATATTCATTTCTTTGTATTTTTACTTATACAAAACAGTTGCATTTTAGCAAATAACGATATAAATACACTTAGTTTAATTGCAATACTTGTACATAACGTTTTAATAAATTTTTGGATATTTCTGAATGAGAATTTACCAATTCCATTTCATTATATATATAAATGGAGTAAGGCCTCATAATAATATTTTCCTGTCCTTACTTAGCTGGAGCTGAAGCGTCCCAAGAGCCGTATATACCTGAACGAGACAGAAGTGGGTCCGGTGGAGGAACTACCATTTCCTTCCTACAATCCCCGTGTCCTGCAAGAGGGCCTAGAGACCGATAATCTCAAGACCTACGACCTCATCGAAGGCTGCAACCCGGAAGATCTGTGGACCTGGAACGTGGGCTACCAAAGGCGTGAAGAGGAACTGGATCAGGACTTTATCAATGCTTCCCTGCCGAGATATGGTGTGTATCTAAAAAAAAGAAGGAACGAGGTTTCCTTCGATCGCTCCTTACACTTATCTAGCTCCATCTAAATTTCGCAGAAAACGATGGGGAGCTAACGCTTTATAACATCCCCAATCAACTGGATAAGACCTTTACTGCTGAGATTGTGTTCGGCACTCGGAATATTTATCCAGAACCGAAGCCAGAGTCTTATCGTTTACAGTGAGTTAATCAAAGAAAAATTCAGATTCTTGGAAATATGATTAAATTTTGGGAAATAACTGTAGCCCAACTGTATTCATTGCTTAATTTCGAAAACAAGAAAAACCCTTATCAAAACCCCTTTTCTCTTGCGTAGATACTATAACCGGCCCAGCGAGATCGGCGCCCTTATTATAGCCTTCGTGGAAAGCTTCCGTCTGAACCCCGATTTCTGGACCGGCGCCACCATGGACTCCATCCTGAAGCGTGGCGTGAAGCTGATCAAGAAGAGTATCGCCCTAAACTTCAAATCGGAGGTAAATGACTTCGACATAATCCCCCAGGTGGCTGAACGCCAGGCCGCCGTGGAGATCAAGATCCACTTTTCGGGGCTGCTGAAGAACGAGCCCAGCATGTTCAAGGTCCTCTCGCTATTCTTCTCCAAGTACAATGCCTGCATCTTCACATCCCGCGATCTCTCCCTGCTCATCTGGAAGCGCTGCCTGAACTCGTACTACATCTTCGATCCGAACGGACGCAACGACCAATGCGAACGGGACTTCGAGGAGGGCAAGTGCTCGCTAATGGCCACACGGTTCACCGAGCACTTGGTGCACCTGATCATCAAGTTCAGTGACCTGCAGCCCGAAGACGAGTTCAATATCTTTGAGATTGCGCTGACACAGTACGGAAAGCTGAAGGAGGAGCCCTATAAGAAGGCCGAGAACGAGGAGTATCACAAGCTCTGGGCGGTGGTGAATGAGCATTTTGCAGTGAAGACAGCAGCCACGGGTGGCATTCATCAGCCCATCTCCGGCAATGAGAAGAATGCCTCGCTGGTGGTGTCCCTGATAGCCCTGCTTTACTCCGAATTCGAGCAAGCCAAGCTGTGGAAGCCGGGAACCATCGACGATATCATGCGGTACGGCGTGGCCTACTACAAGACCCTGCGCAAGAAGTTCCGACTGGACGGCAAGCGCTGGAAGAACAAGAAGCCCCACCTGAACATTGTGGACCTGCCGGAGATGTTCCTGATGGGGGCCTTCAAGGCCACCGTTCGCAAGTATCCCTTCATGATCAACGGACACGTGGCGGACTGCAAAAGCTATTTGGATTCCCAGCTGACGATGTCGCTGCACCAGCTCTTCAACACGCCCAACTGGCCAGCGGCACTCCTCCAGATCGACAACTCGGTGCTGGCCCTGTGGCGCGACAGGGAGTTCTTCTACGTGTTCGATCCGTTCCGCAGGAACCGCACAGGTTTGGTGGTGGATCCCGATGACTACACCATCAAGGGTCTGGCCGTGCTGCAGATTCATGCCACCTTCGACTCCTTCGTCCGTGTGCTGTACCGGAATGCCTTGAAGATGAGACGTGGCGGCAAGTTCTTCATCCATGGCATTCGGTCCGGATGCATCCGACCGCTGCAGGTGATGACGACGCAGACGAATAAGTTCCCGAACCTTAAGATGGGTCTGCCCACGTTCACGGACGAACCGCCGCTTCCCGAGCTGAAGCAGAAGAAGAGCATCGAGAGTATTCCGGAGGAGGAACGTTTCCCCACCGTCGAGGAGAGCGAGATGGTGAACGAACTGATCAACTGGATCATCAATAGCATTATCAAGGAACTGCCGGAACCACTGCCGAAGAGGCCAAGCCTATATAGGCCTGCCCAGAAGGTCCTGCTGCGCACGGACAAGGAGAACCTCCGAGCGCTGCGGCTGAAGGTCAAGCGCGGTTACGAGCTGGGCCAGGAGGAGGAGGAGGATCTGAAGCGCGTGCTCACCGTGGAAGAGGAGGTGGCTCTCAAGAGCAACTTCAAGCAGCTGCCGGATGGCTCTTGGATCATCATGGGCACTACTTCCCTGCCCCAGGTGGACGAGGAGATGGCCAAGCTGGGTGGCTTGCTGGCTGCCCTGGTGGCCATGGCGGTGTCCTCAAAATACAAAATCTCCACCTGGAATTCCGACCTCATCGAGTTCGCCCTGGAGTCGGTCAACAACTTCGGAGAGGACTACCAGAATTACGAGAACGTCCTCGCCTGTCTGTTGGCCAAGAAGCTGCCGGACATTGCCATCGGCGAGAGCAACTTCAGCCTGGAGGTGAAGAAGGTGGTCAAGTCCTCCATCATGGTGCCGCTGCGCCAGGTCCTGGTTGATCTTCTGGTGGACAACAACCGACTGCTGCTCGTCTGCCAGCGCTTCTCCTGCGTGATCTTCAAGCGCTACAACTTCGTGTACATGTTCATCGGCTTCCCGTGCAATGCCATTGGCTACAGGAAAGGCGGGTCCGGTCCAGCGTGTCTCCTCCGATTCGTTGAGCTGGACGCCCTGATCAAGCGCATCGAGTTCGGATGCAATCCCCAGGGCTGCTCCGTAATGAACTTCATCGTGGCCTGCATCGTAATGGTGGACAACAACATTCGCGGACGGTTCAGACCCGCGGCCAAGCTGGACGACGACAACGAGGTCAAGCAGGAGACGGCCCGGCAGAAGAAGCTACGCGAGCAGCGGCTGGAGAAGATGCGCTACATCGACGACGAGCTCAAGAAGGAGAACGAGCGCATCCAGGCGTTCCTGAAGGCGAAGCAGGAGCATTGGGACCGCAAGAGCGGAAAGAGTGAGTACTTGGCCAGGGATATTATTTAAGAAGTTCTTGAATGTTGCATTAAGTTAAAATTCGATTTATTAGGGCATTCATTTAGCTTAAGACTTATATATGATTTTTTTTAAGGTCTTTATAAAATTGGTCCTAACTCTTTTCACATAAATATATAGGTTTTCATGATAATTATTCTTAGGTAAACTTTAGATTTCTATATTATTATTTTCTTTGAACCCTTGTTGTATGTTTTTAAGATTTTCTTGGTCAACTCTTGTTTTTACTTAGATATCAATAAATTGTATAAATATTTGTGTAGTGTGTATAGTGTTGTTCAGGTAAATCAAATTAAACCCTCAAGTTACATTTGTTAATGTAATTAATGCATAAACATTAGTTGAGTTCAAGGAAACGATTTCTCCTAAATTGAATTAAATTAATAAGTATAATAAATAGTAGTTCCTACATTAAATATTATTTTATTTCCCTTATTTCCCTCGCAGCCAAGCCCGAGTACAGGGACACCGGCATCGACGAAGGCGAGGGCGAGGGCGAGGAGGGCGAGGACGACGACGACCTGGGCGAGGAGGAGGGCGAGGAAGAGGGCGAGGAGGAGGTGGAGCTGAAGCACAAGCCCGGCAAGAAGCTGCCCAAGGAGCAACGGCGTGCATACAAGCCCCGGCCCATCATGTTCGGCTATCGGATGCGCGAGAAGGACTGCAACTTCAAGATCCAGGGTAGCGTAGCAATGGAGGGACGCGGCGACGGCTCATTCAAGACGATCAAGCCGTGCTACTTTGCCTCCGCCTTGGCCATCATCAGCTGCTCCCTGCGCCCGCTGAACCAGTGGAACTCGTACCGCATCGACCGGGTGATCAGCAATGCCAAGAGCATAGCCAACGGTGTCTGCGAGCTGGAGTCCGCCTACGAGCGCGTCGTCCGTCACGTGACCATCGACGAGTACGAGTTCGACATCTGGATCCGGTGCTTCGAGGCGACGGGCATGTGGACACCGAAGCCTATGAAGAGTCCAGGATCCCCGCAGACTGGTCTCACCCTGTTCAAGAAGAAGTTCAACAAGCTACTGAACCTGCGCAAATACATGATCCTCTTCACGCCCAACGGCAGCTATGCCATCTTCCACGACGAGTTCTTCCACTTGTTCGATCCGTACGGCAGCATGGAGAAGTCCGGAGATGGCGAGGAGGAGGAGGATGACGACGGTGGTGACGAGGAGGGCGGTAAGAAGAAGAAGCGATGCCCGAAGGGACCGAAGCGATGGCCCGAGCGAAACACAGCCTCCTGGGTGCTCCTCTACGATTTGGACTCCGTGATCAAGTACGTCGATGATCGGGTCGCCGGCAAGGACTGGAAGGAGAAGAACAAGTTCAAGTTCTTTGTGGTGGATGTGCTGTCGCACAAGAAGGCGGCACCTAATGCCCGCATCCTGCAACTCCTTACCGATCTCTCCATACCCATGACATGCTCGAACAAGCAGTACGGCCGCCCGGAGTACGAGATCTGTGCCACCAACGAGTCCCTGGGCTGGCTGGAGCTGGAGAACTGCCTGCCCGTCTGGAGCAGACTGAACAGGAGGAACACGGCTGGCAAGTACCGCAACCTGCCCATCACCAAGATCAAGAAGTTCGACGTGGAGATCGAGGGCCGGCTCTGGTCGCTGTGGGGCAACCTTCATCCGGAGGCGCCGGTCTTCGAAGACGAGTTGCGCGGTCGCCAGTACCTGGGCTGCTACGTGATGGCCTGCTGTGCGGCCAGCGTCTACCGGCTGATGGACTGGAGTCCCCACCTCCTGGACACCATCGTGATCAGCGGCAGCAATTACTTCAAGGAGAGCATCGACACGATCAGCGCGGAGGACTACGAGTTCTCGCTGGAGAACCTCAACATCGACTGCTCCATGGACACCATCAACTTCGTGGTCCACATCGAACACGTATGCTACGGCAAGCTGTACCGAGTGCCCACCTTCAACCGGATGAATCTCTCCGAGGCGCTGATCTACTTCTTCAGCCACTACCAGTTCGGCATCGTGAGTGTGCGCAAGAGGGCGCTGGCCATCGGCTTCTGTCCGGGTCACGATGGCGGATACTTCATGTACGACTGCCAGGAGAAGGACCATCCGCTGTTCCCCAAACAGCAGGGCGCCTCCTATATGCTGCGCACGCGTCACCTCCAGGTGCTGCTCTACTGCATTGTAGTTACCCTGAACGTGCCTTTCTACAATATCGACTTCAGCATCCACAAGGTGGAGATGCTGCGCGAAGGAGCCACCGTGGAGAACGAGGAGGAGGAGGGCGGCGCAGAGGAGGCCAATTAACAGTAAGCTGTAGTGGCAGCTGGAGCTGGTGGATTGGCTTAAGAAGATGTGGGGGATGTTTCGTTCGGTGTTCGTGGGGTCAGACGCTGAAAAATCAGTTAAGAAATATTTTTGGATTTATATATATCGACGGGTTTAATAAAACATGATACATATCTCTTTTGGAACTAGTTTCTTACTTGCTGCATTTTATTTTGTGATCTTTGTTTTAAAATACCTATTTATTTTGAGATGAAGGCAGGGAAATAAATAGAAAAAGATTTATTTTTAAGAATATATTCAACAGAAAAAAAAGTATTGTGACAACTTTGGGCAGTGACGAATAGCATTAACTTTTGTGAAAGAATCGACTTAATCTGCTTTCAAGTCTTCCATTAACAGTCAACAGTGCAGTGACTAATCAGACGCCCAATCAGATGAAATTAAAAGCACACTTCTCTCTCTTCCAAATCCAAATTTTATCGGGTCTCTAAGAACTAAGCGACTAAACATTTAACAACAATCGGATGACGCATGGCCGGGTGATTCTGTATCAGCCGGTGACTCAATTCCGGGTGACTTAATGGCGCAGACGGCGCTGTTCCTCGGCCTGCTTGTAGTGGTAGCCATCGGTACGAAGCTCGTGGGCGGGCTCTGGTTCCAGCTGCTCTGTGGTCTCCGCATCGGAGGGAGCCATGGGCTGTTGCACGTCCAGAATGTAGGGCATCTGCTCCTCGGCCGGCTGCTGCTGTTGCTGCTCCTGCATCTGAAACTGCTGCATCTGCTCCTGGTACTGCTGGTAGGTCAGCTGCTGGTTCTGTTCGGCAACTGGGGCGGGTGGCAGGTAGCGCATGGCAGGCTGTGCCTGCTGGAGCTGCTCCATGGCGGCTTCCTGGGGTGCCATCTCCATCTCCATCTGGGGCATCATCATGGGCTCGGCATCCATTTGAGGCTGAACAGGAGCAGGGGGCAGATAGCGAGTGGCGGGCATGGCCTCTTCCGGCTGATCCACTGGGGCTGGGGGCGTCAGCAGGCTGCTGGGCATGGCCTCCATCTGGCCATGTTCGTTCTCCCGCATGTACTCCACCTGCTCGGGCAGTTCGCGCAACTCCTGCTGCTCGATGCTCATGGAGACGGCTTGCTCTGGGCGCGGAGGTGGCAGGTAGCTGCTGCTGGGCAGGTGGGAAACATCTGCGGCGGCCAGGCAGGCGCACAGAGCGAGCGTTAGGCAGAAGGTTTTCTATATCAAATGGAAATGTTGGATTTTTTTTATAATAGAAATTAATTTAATAGAAAATAAACGCCAGTTTCTGTATAAATATGCAGATCTTAAAATTATATATAAAGAATGTGTACAGGAATAACTGTTAAACGTTTTACTATTTTACGAGAATTATACGAATTTTATAATAAATAATTTTAAACTTTCTGTATTAAATTTGTTAAAAATGTGTTAAAATTTACAATATGTGACATTAATATTTTTTAAATAATTTAAAAAGATCTTCCCTAAACCTTTCTTTTTTTGTACAATAAATTAATATATTCCTTTCGAGTAAAATATCCTTAATAATCAAGAGCTTCAGATTTAGAAAAATACATTTCAAGGCTGGAAATTTTTACTATTACACAAAATGTAGTAAAGAGTATAAATTGAACCAAATTATTGTACAAATGTGCATAGATACATAGTTAGCCTCCCGAATTTATAATATCCTTTGACTCTTAGTTATCCTGTTAGAGGCAATTCCTTGCCGGATACTCACCATCTTGTTGGACGTTTAGCTGTGGAGCGTCTGATGTCGGAAGAGCTGGAAGTGATGATATTTATACGAGCACAGCCTCCGAGGAGACCTTCAGCTGGCCCAGTCAATGGTCAAGGGGTTTAGGTAGTGGGCCCGGGTAGTCGGGTTCCGTTATTTGCTCAGTCCATCGATTTGTCGCCGGCGCTTTTTGGTCTTGGCTTCCAACTTTTTTCTTTCGGCTCATCTCGACAAACAATCAAACAAACATTCGAGTATTCGAGCTGAATCATCGCCACTGGCCCCCAAGCCAGGCCGGGCCAGGCACCACCGCACCAAACCAAACCAATCCGATCCGAAGCCTCAATTGGACTCAGTTTAAGCCGCTTTTTGCTATTTTGGTACCCTTGCAGCGGGTAATTACCAATTTTGGGTCCCATCAGGAAGCCACCTGACTAAAAACAATAAACAGTTTATAAATAGTTTTTTTGTAAAAGCAATGGTTGCTATTTTGGTGGCTTGGAAAAACAATTACTCGATAAGTTTAAGGAAAAGGTAGGATGAGGGAAGAGAGAACTTTGAAAGGTTGCTTAAATATTTAATGTATTGTTATAACTAAAAAAAAAAATAAATAAATGGTTTAAATGCTGATTGTATGTATGTGTATGTGAGGATGTGTTTAGAAATAGTTTTGTTAAAGTTAAAAAAGTAAATATTGCAGTATAAAAATATGTAATTATGGAATTTAGAAAGCTAATTTTTAAATCGTTCTATTTATTATTGATATGTAATTAATATAATACAGACTTATGTAGCTTGGAATTGGATTTTTGGTATACAATTTTGGTAATAATATTTACGATTTTGTAGGCAGCGTCAAGGAATACAGTTTTAATTTAAACCTCTTGTAATATAATATACTAATTTAATAATAATAATTTAATAAACACAACTAGAGTATTTCCAATTCTTCATTAATAAAGTCCACTTTACTAATTTTTCGCATTCGTTTTCTCTTTATTTCAGCATTTACCTGCTGACAGGTGCCACTTGACGGGGCGTTTGACAATCTCAATTGTGCTTGAGATTCGCGGCTCGAGGCGTATAAACTGGAGCATGGAGCATAGAGCTTTGAGCGTGGACATGGACCCAAGGTTTACCCCGAATTCGCTTTTCGTTCACTTTTTTTCGCACGTCGCCTGTGTGACCCTCGCCGGCGGATTTCACGGTCAATCGATAAGCCCCAGCACCTGGCCAGAGATGTCTCCGTGTCTCCGAGGGGCCTGACCGGAAAAGCAAACAAGCATTAACGTAAATTCCCCTGGCTTCAATTTAAAATCTGAATCTGAATGGTTTGTATAGAACATAAAGTGTTCAAAATAATACATTTAAATTTAGTTGTCAGGTTGTGAAACCTCAACCGACACAATTTTGTGCTTATTATTTTGTTACCTTCAGGATCCGAAAATAGTATGTTCGAGTGCTAGCACGGCGATCGTTAGAGGAGCAGCTTAAGGGTCGCCGGGAAATTCATCGAAGACACCTCCATTAGGTTCAGCTGCTGCCACGACTAGACATTTCCTTATGAAGGACAAACAGCATACACCGAATTGGGCCGTGGAGGCTGTGGATCCTCCGCCTGGCGTTAGCTCGTTCTGTACCCTTAACACCCAAAGGGACATACGCGTTCAGCGCCGGAATCCCCAGTTCGATAATGAGCCGCCTCCGATGCCTCCGACAGCCGCGATTAGCAAGCGGCCTGAGTCCAGTTCCAGGAGTACTGCCTCTGGATCTCAGAGTCCGGTGAAATTTCCGAGAGTCAAGGATCTCAAGGACGATGACAAGCCCGAAACGTCAAAGCGTTAAAGGCCTAATGGAGGATGAAAGTCTCAAAGCTGATGCACTTCACCTGGAACCCCAGCTACATATAAGCATGACACAGAATCTGGCCACCTTGAACATTGGAGCCACCTTGGTGCGGATCCACAAGCACTGAAAACTAAATTTTAGCGTACTGATTGGTTAAATTTAATAAATTACCATGATTTAAATAAATATTTATTTAAGGAAAAGGTTTCAGTTGGATAATATATTATAAAATCTGGAAAATGGTGGTGTTGGTCTTAAAAGTAACTTAAAATAAATAAAATAATTTCAAAATGTATTGAAAAGGTGTGGCTTTGATTTGTATTAAATTTAATTCCCTTAAAATAGAAAAACATCTTTAAGCAGTTCGAAGGCCTACAATCTGTGAAGATTTTATCAAGTATAAAAAATTTAAGGTTTTTGTTTTTAAAATATCTAAATGGAAAAGGAACTCATTGAGAGCGTTTAAATAGCCGCAAATTTTATATATGAATTTATACAGGGAAATAATTTCAAAGTTTTGTATGCAATTGAATAGCTTTTTAGAAAGCTTTGAATATTTTTAAAAAGATTTCTCATAGATTTTGTTAAATGAATGAAATATAAAACAAATACAATTTAGATAGCTGAATGGCATTTAATAAAATTGATTGACATAAACTTGTTACTTAAATAATTTTACACAATAAATATACTATTGATATTGATATTAAGTTTAAAACTGAGAAAATTAAATGAAGTAAAGCCCTAGTGTTTAGTGCATAAAATAAAATACTATACTCAACAGTTTGTAGAAGCCAAATTCAATCCTCATAAGTGGCATACTTCTAGGCTTCATGATTAGTTTTCTCAATATTATTTCAACGCAATGTTGCATATTTTACTGTGGGTTCCATCGATTGGACCGAAATAGCTTAGCCAATAATTAGGAAGTATGTCGATTATTGCTTTAATTTAGCTGAAAAAACTCAATAAACATTTTTAATGAAATTTGACCTAGTTAAAAATAGTTTTTATTGCATCAATAAATAAAAATAATAATAAACGTACCTTACTCCATGATACAACTATAATTGCATCAATCCTCACTCAATTTTCATCAGTTTGCCAGTTTATCCGTAATATAAATATTATATTTACTGCAAAGGTTACCCTAGCCTTTGCTGTCTCCCAGCGAGAATTAGAAAAACCAAAGCAACAGGGGTATACTAGTCTCAAACAAAACTAAATATATTTTTTTGTTTTACCATTTTGTTTCGATATCAGGGAGTACAAATTTTGGACTTTAAAAACAAATTGAATCCGCTTACAAATTGCCCGTTTAAGAAGCCTCCTGAGGCCGACAGAGAGATCATTGAGGAGCGAAGCATTGCTGACCATGTCGTATCAAGTTGGAGAGCGGGAGAGCGGTGTCGGGTCCAGCGGCAGCGACGACCGGATGACCATGGATCCTACAGAGAACAATTTCGCCCTTGAACTGAAGTCGACTCCAAAGCAGATCTGCATCCCGATGCACCAGCGCCTGACCAGCTCGGAAACCAAGTGAGAACCACTAACGAGAACCGCTTAAATTCGCTGTAATTTAATCATGGTCTTTTGTCCTGCTAGCGTGTTCCATCGGGATGTAGAGTACGAGGTGCCGGACAAGTCCTGGTCGGTCCTTTACATTGGAACCGCCAAGGAGAATGCCCTGAAGTAGCTGGCCCATGAGCAGCCACAGCATCCCCGATGCACAGTTCCCATCCCCCGCAGCTTCTTCGTTGCACATCCTGCATTCCAATTGAAATCGATTTCCTGCAAACACAATGGCCCACTCACCGATTGAGTCCTTCGCCACCGCATCACTCAGTCATCCATCAGACGTCGCGAAATGTTATATAAAATTTAAATTCGCCCTCGTGCCACTGCATATATCATTGGTCTTTTATTATTTTTGTGTGTGGGCTGAAGCTGAAGCTGATGATGCTGGTGCTGGTACTGGGGCTGGGTGCAATTGGTGGTGATACGTACGATTGTGATTAATGGAGACGCCGTCATTGAGCCCGATCCCCGGCGCTTCAGATGCTCGCCATAAACATATATGCATAACGATCGCAGAGCCATCCATGATGTCATATTCATTGAGCCAAGATTGCTCTTGAGAAGTGTCAACCGAGACATTTCTATCTAAAGCGGAAATAATGGCTTAATGAGACAAATGACGCGACTCTGACACATCTGACAGCTTCGAAATTCTTAAAACGTGTGAAATTGTCGAGAAATTGATGCTTAAATTTTGCAAATCCATATTGTCACCAATGATAAATGCTCGTGAATTGTGTGGGCTTAATATGATACTATTATTCAAGATAATAGATAATTTATCAAAGGGTTTATCATTTCAAAACTGTACGTATAATTAGTGCTTGAAGGGAAAACCCAACCAAAGCTATTTTATATTTACAGGGAGGTCAAGTTTAAAGGAAATGTTAGTAAATATATTGTATATATTGGTAATTAACAAGGTTTATAGGAATATAGATGGTAATGTAATATATTCCTAAGGACAAGTTATTATTATATTAATTAATGGTGATAGATATGTTAACTCCCCAAATCCAGAGTTCTTAACTTCAATTTATTTAAATTCTTCTTTAAACCAGGTTTTCTGTTTACGAGGGCATTATAACTAAATAAAATAAATATTTAATATAAAGACCAATATTCATAAATGAAAAAATTAATTTAAAATGAATTCCTAAACTACATCTCTACTAGATTTAAATAAGCCTTGTTTATCCTAAGCCCCAAACATAAGACTCAATTGTGGCTTATTCGCTCAACTGAACTCTTGTGGTTCCCCCTGCGTAAATTTATGGTCTGTCTGCTTTTGAAAATAGCTCCGAAAATAGCTTTCTTTCAAGCATGCCAAAATCTGTTTGTCTGCTCGTTAGCATATCTGCAGACTGAATATTTTGGCACTGCTCGCAGATGGGTGGATACTCGCAGATACTCTCGTGCCCCGAGTTCACTCTGTGGGCCACATGTCAGCTCAAAGCCCATCTGAAGTGTCTGACCCAGATAATTTATTTTGCCGCCAGCTGAATACCATATATGTCTGTTTAATATATATATGCAGAGACATAGATAGTACTCCCAGCCAGGATGCAAAAATCTTTAAATGGGATTAAGAAAATAGTGAAGTAAACCCCTGCATTGTAGATAAGATTGCTTATTGCTTAATCTCCAAAGACAACTAAGTAGGTCAAGAAGGTAAGCAACGTTTCCTGCCCAGGTAACCTTGGCAGTCAATCAAAAAAATTTATTCGCAAAGAGTGCCTCATTTCCGCTGCGAATTTCTGTTTGTTTGCTGCATATTTCTAGCATTGCAACTGCAATTTATTAATGGTCCTCTGACCATTGCGATGAAAGTGGCTATGACATCAGCTGGCTAGAGGCTATATAAGGAACATTATTGCCAGAGAGAGAGAGAGAGCAGGACAGGGCAATTAGGGCGAAAATTTATCGAGACTATTAAATGGAATTCAAAAATGTCGTGCAAAATAATAATTTAGTGGGAAAACAGCACTGAACTCTCTTCTCCTCTCTCTGTGTAAATACGATATATGATGTGCATTTGGGTTTGCCACAGAATGTGGCCTGTTTGGCTGCTGCTGTGTCCTAATTGAAATGGACCACAAAATTGCTTAGAAGATGTTTGTATGCGGCTTGCCGCAAACTTCAAAGTTTCACTGCCCGCCGGTCGCCTCTGATTGATGCCCATGATTGATGATGGAGTCGCACCCAATCCGTCGCCGTTGCCGCCGCCTAAGCTTTCTGATATTTTTCTTGGGTTTCTTGGGGTTTTTTTCGGTACTCGGCGATCCAATTTGATACAATTGAACTTTGTCGGGTGTCCACAGAATTCTTGCCATACATTTTTGCGTAATTTGCATAAAATATATTGGCAAGCTCAAAGTCCAAAGTGCCAAAGTCGCCTCTGCCTGTGTTTTCATTTCCCCCTTCTTATATGGCTTTCTGTTTTTTTTCCTGCTCTCTTATGTGGTAAAATCTCACATTTCCATAAGGCAAACATGAGCATAAGCATAAAATTAAATATGCACGAGAATTGGCAGAGCCATCGAGGCAACGCTAACTGCACTTGCAACAATTTGAGCTGTAGGCACTGAGCGAAGGAAGTTTCTAATATATTTTAAATTGAATCAATTTTCAGAGGCTAAAAATAAATAAATTGAATTGTGGTAAATTCTTTCTTGACTTCCTAAAACGAGGTATCTTATAGAAGTATCTTTTTAAGACAGGGTTAAGCCAAAAACCCGGAAATGCTTTGGCATCTGTTTGTTCTTTTCGGAGTTTTGACTTCTTGATAATAACTCTTTTCCTTTAAATACTCTTAAATATTTTCAAAAGGTTTCTAATAATTTCTAATAATTTCCCGAAACAGAGAACTTCAAATATTTAAAACCATTTTTCCGCAGTGCATTGTGATTGGCTAAGGGGGGCTTGTCCGGGGTAAGTGGTTGCCTTTGCTCTGGCCAAATTTCGCTTCACTTGTTGTGGTTGTAATTGCTGCCGTTTCTCAGGCGGCGGAGAGGTGGCACCGGGGGACGCTCGGGGGTGGATTGGTATCTGTCATTGACATGGATGGCCGTCGTGGTTCGTGCCTGCAGCCCAAATGCGTTTTGCATAATTTTAAAGCCTCTTTAAAGTAGCGAAATGCCATTACGGGTTGCGATTTTGTGACCGAAACTATTTTGCCCTTTTTTTTCGGGGACAAATTGAATTTCACTCTTGACTGCACATTGCAGAGGGAGGTAACGAGGGAGAGAAGGAGAGATTTTCCATTTCCCATGCGGCGTATACGTGTTATTTGGAATTCGCAAAGCGCGCAACAATTTTGATCAATTTCTCTGCAATTACTTTCTGCCAATTAGAGAAAAATTGATTAATTAGCCTAAGCCACTGGGTTTGAAATATGTTTTTGCGCAGAATGTTAATCAATTACTGCTGGATGTCCGGCTAAAAGGCTTATGGTTTTTATCTGTCGATAGCCCTGTCAATTATTCATGAATTATTGTCTTAATGAACACGTAAAAACTATATTCTAAACACAACTGCCAGATGAATCATGGCTGCTGAAAATTTACAGGTGATTCAGTTGGTTGCCTATGCAGATAAGGATGAACAGATGATTCAGATTGAGTCAGAGCAGTTGTGAAGAAAGTGAATTTCAAACTCATTGAGTTTACAGAATTACAAGTATTTCCCTCATTGTGTCATTGATCTTCTCAGTATTTCCCCTTTTTTTTTGGCAATCAAACGCAACAAATGACTTTGCCTAATTGAACTTGAACTTGATGTTAAGTGACAGCAATTGAAATATCTTAATTTCGTACCCAAAATTTGGGTCAATTCATGCTGATAATTCTTGGAATGCAAACAAGTGTATAATTCTACTAATTAATCGCGGAATATGTTACACACATACTTGCCAAAAAAAGACGCCGGAATCAATTTATCAAACCTTGCGTAATATGTTTTTTTGAATATTTTGAATATGCATGAGAACAGAAAACAATTTTGTACCAAAGACCCCGCTTTAGCTCGAATATATATTGAAAATCGATTAGTGCAAAGTGAACAGGAAAATCAACAAAATGGAAATGACAACGCCAGACAACGTGGCTCTGGGAGCTGCTGGCCACGCATAATTCTTGAGGCCTCCGGGGCAAGTGCACTGGCTAAAAAACTTGGTACTTGATATTTATACTTTAATTTAAAAGACAAGAGGGGAAAGCTTAGATATTTATTTTTAACAGGTATTACAAATTAGTAGATTTTATAATTACTTTATGTCAGAGTTGAGGTTCAGATCTCTTCGCCTTTAAAACTTGAATTATATTATTCTCTGTGCCAAACAACCGCCATCAATGACAAAGTTTTGTCCACTGCCCGGGGACAGGTTGCAGTGGCCACTAACTAGTGACCACTGACCACTGACCAGCACCACCATCACCATCATCATCGTCGCCTTCACTTGACCATTACCAGCGCTGACCAACAAGTTGTCTTCAATTAGCGCCAATCGCAGCTCAACAGCGAAAAGCAATTAAGTCACTTCAGCGACTTGGGGGTTCTGCTTACTGCCTGCCGCTTATCAAATATTTTTTTAATTGAAAACTTATTACGGAAAGTATCCCAAACTTGGTTATCATCCGCGGGACTTGGAGTTATGTTATGAGATTATTTGCATAATTGGAAACACGTTAGCACCGCTCTCTCTCTCTCTGCTGCTTGGCTGGGAAATTTGCATAGTGTATTACTCACTTTGTAAGTTGGATGATTCATGACTCACTCAGCCTTCAATTGTTTATTGAACTACTATATGTATATATCCCTTGATTTTCAGAGCCTAACTGGATCGGCGGCAATAAACTTCATTCGCTGTTGCGCTTATTGAGCAATTGTCTTGGAGTGGAGCAAGTGCAAGTTTGCATATTTCTCATTTAGGATCCACACGCACCCCAGAATGTTTATTGTTATACAATTTTATGATCGGTTTGTTTTCGAGATTTTCAGATTTTCACATTCTCAGATTGGGGTTTTGCATTGGTGCGGTTCCCAAAATTTTTGTGCCGATCATTCTGGACCGAATATTTGCTCTTAGTGGAGCATAGCCAGACGCAAATCCCCGAGCACTGACACATGTTGCGCCTGCCTGCCGGTCTTTTTTTTTTGATAAATATATTTTATAGATGCGTGTGTGTATTATAGATTTAGCCAAAATGTGCGAAAACTGAAATTTATTTGCTACATCTGGCAATTGTAACGAAGAGGAGGAAGCTGCGGTGGGTATCATTTGTCTGGGTTAGTTTGTTCAACAGTTGTGGAAAGGTTTATGGGAATTAAATGTATTATATTTCCGTTTTGGAATTCAATACTTTATGTTCTTTCTCGTATATTACTAATTACTTCATTATATTTCTAGTATGAATTAGATTTTAACAATACTTAGAACATTTATAAAATTTGTCAGAAAAAATAGTAATTGTAGGGGAAGTTGTGTATTATTTGTTCTGCTTATTCATTTGTATTTTTTTTAAAGACTATTTGAATTTATACATAATTTGGGATTATGATTCAACTCTGTTTAATTTTAAACTTTACAGCCGTAACTCTTTTAGTGTTTTGGCTAGTACTACTTAGCACTTTACCAAGCAGACTAGACCTCGAGTCTGTTGATGTGTTTCTATATAAACTATTTTTATTATTATTTAAAATTTTTTTTACTGTATAAATACAAATACATTTATTAATATAACCATAAGATAATAAAAGAATACCTCTTAGGTCCCTTGTTACCTGTTCACACCACATAGAACTTTCTACCTTTCCTAAAGCTATTTGTTTATTTTGTACCTTTGCTTCCTCACTTCCGTTTTTCCCTTAAGAAATTTTACCCTTGATTTCGTAGGTGTAACACATTGTCTGGGAAAGATTTTTTTATTTCTTGACACTGAGCATAGGAAACTCTCTGAGAGCTTGCCACGTCCGCGTGCTGCGACCCCTTCGATGGGTCAATGTCGCCGCCATGAAATGACGCTCCTCTGTTTCGTGTGTTTGTTTAGGCGGCTGAAAAAATCTTTAAATTGCCATAAATTACAAGAATTAGGGGCATAATATTAGATACGGCTGCCAGAGTTGCGCAAACACATTCGCCGGAGTCAAGTGCAGAGTGCCGATGGACGGACGACTGCGAATGGAACAGAATTAATGGGTCTGCCCTTTGATGGCCCCCGAAGAGTTGAGCTATCTAATAAATCATTGCTGTGACCTTCCCCCAGTGCCATTCCCTCCGGTTCTGGTCCAAGCATGGGTCCAATTTCCCCTGATATCGACCTTTTATTTCTGGGTGTTAATGGCCGGCGAAACATTTGGACAAATAGTTTCTATATCTATTTCAAACTTTTTTATCGTAACTATTTGGTGATTAAAAATCGCCTGATTTTTATTACTACTACACGAAGAGAAATGAGAGTTTACTTAAATTAAGCGATTGTTCTTAAATTATAATGGGCATTTAATTTATTACTTAAGTCCTAAGATTTAACTCAAACATTCATGTGTTATGAATATAAATTCTTTCTTTAAGACACTCTTGCAAAAATAAGGGAATACAATTCGAAGAATATTTATAACATATTATATAAAGAAAGTAGAATATTTTCCTTGGTCTTTAAAAAACGTTAAAAACTCTATAATCCAATTAGAATAATATATACCACATACCTGCTTACACTAACCTTGACACAGTTTTCTTTTGTGATTTCATAATTCAAATAATAATAATTCACATAGACTTATATGAGTTTCTTGCTAATAAAGTTCGCGGAATGCTTGCACTTTTTTTGGGTGTATAATCGTAACATTACACGAACGGCTATGTTTATGCACGGATTTTTGGGCCAGCTGCCGCACATGTTGCCAGCGAGGCGCCACCCACTCAATGCCAATGTCCAGAGCAGATGGTGGCACGGCACAGGCCGAGGCACACACAATAACCCACCCACCCACAGCCACACCCACCCACAAACACCACACACACACGCCAAGTCGATTCTATTTCCATTTGGATGTCATCTCTATTTTTAGGCTGAGCGAAGGAGAATGGAAGAACGCCCTGTGTGGCACGATGGCAGGGCAACTCTTTCGCGTATCATAAATTAATCTATTTCGAATCGAAAATTATTCCCAAACGCAAAATTATGATCCAGTTTTCTTCACGCGCGCGCTTTTCATAATTTCTCTAATTACGAATATTCCATTGTTTACAATTTGTCCGCACAACACACATTTCCTTGAGTGTGCGCTCGATTTGCTGTGCGCTGAGTAAACATTCTGTTTTTTGTTTATGTTAGCTAGCAAAGTGCAGCGGATTAATAAGCGTCAATTGGGGCACTTCACTTTGGGACTTGCCCCGAAATTCGTATTTGTTGTTTTTTTCATTACAATGTATGCAAATATTGCTCCTGGCCCACATTGTTGTTGACTAAGGTTGCACTTGAGGGTGGATGATGATGTGTTACTTTTTTGTTATTGTTGATGTTGTGTTTGAAATTAAAAGTTGCTGATGCTGCTTCCGGCCTTGATATACACAGTAGTTGTGCTAGCTGGAAATAATACATTTACCTTTTACCTTTACCTAAAAATACAGTTCGTGTTGAATATGTAAAGTTGACTGACTCTTATTTCACGAACAATTTTCATTGGTATTTTTCAAATAGAAAATTCTTTTAAAGTGGTTTTCTGGATCCTTTTAAATAAATACCTTCGTGAAGGGAATTTCATTGATTATTCACTTCATTCATTTACTTCAAGTCTATGATTCTTCAATAGGTACATTTTTGGCATCGGTTCATTGTTTTTATAGCTTTCATTTCGCCAACACTAACGCCATAAAAAATCTATTAATGGATTTAAATTCATCAAGAATCCCATGAGTAATACTTTTAATATATTTTTCTTAAAGCAATATTTTTCTAATGACAATATATTTTCTAGGCACGTCTGAAACTTTAAATAACGAAGGAAGAGTACGGCACCTGTTGCTGAAGATTGTAAAATTTTCCCAATGTTTGCATTTGAAGTTTATGTTGCTATTAATGTCACTGAAGTAGCTGATGTTGAATTCAGTTTTAAAGTTTCAGCTGTTCTTACAACTTTAAATGTTGTTGCAGTAACTCTTTTTATTCCAAAGCTTGTTTTCCACTATATGTTCGTGTTGTTTTTTCTACTATTGCTATGTTTTGCTGTTAAATCTACCGCTGTTACTGCTCCCGCTGTTAAAGCCACTGTTGTTATTATAAACATATGTTGCTGTTGCTTACAACCTTCAAATGTTGCTATTGTCGTTGTTTTGTAGCTGTTGCTGGATATTCTAGTCTTTTGTGTTGCTGTAATGTTGATGTTGCTATTGTACTACAACTGCTATACAAGTTTTTAAGGTTATTATTATGCTATTGTTGTTACTGCTACTGTTTATGTTGCTAAAGTGGCCTGATAAGTCCAGCTGCGCATGTTGCTAATGTTGTTTTGATGCTGCTTCTGTTATAAACAATGTTGCTGCTGCTTTATTATTATTACAAGCAAGCAACAAGTTGCCAAAACCTCAAGAGCTTTTCCATCAACAGTCATCGAGAACTGCTCTTCTTCTGCCCATTAAATTCACTGCATTCTGTGAGCGTAGAATTTTCCCAGGGCAATCTCTGACACACTGCAGTATGCAAATTTCACCAGACTTGGCTATGAGTAATTCCTTGTACTATAAAGCCCAGCGATCTACGTAATTGTTTATAAATATGGGCCGCGCTGGCAGCCGTTCAGACAGATGGCGTCATTTGTTTGCTTTGAATGTGGTCAAGAATTTGTTCGTCGTTCGTTCAGAACCATTTTGAACCATTTCTCGGGTTGACTAAGCCGCGGAAGGTAAACAAAACGAAAGTCAGCCGGCGTTGGGCAAGAAATGGATATTCGGACTCGGTTTATTGCTCTGTTATTTGAAACATACTCTTTCAGTTTTTCACTTTTTCAGTGCGAGTCGGGACGCACCCGTTGCGCCCATAAATTAACTGGGCCAAGCACTCTGATCTCATGCAAAAAGTCAGCGGCCATAAATTCAAATGTCTTTATAAATAAGCAAACGCGAGCGGCGGACCCCGAGCCAACACTAAAATAAAATCTACTGTATAAATTATAAATCAGGCATCACCATCGCCAATTAAAAGGGGCCAGGCATCGGAGAATCTAATGAAAAAACAAAGAACAAAAAAAAGTACACTTCAAATCAAAAGCGCGCCAAACTTCCCTGCCTAACATGTTGCCACGGGCAGGCGCAACATGTGCCCGAGTAAAGCCGGTAAATTTGCAAAAAGAGAGTCTTCTCTCTCTCTCTCTCTCTCTTAGTTTTATGATTTTAGGAGGCAGAGATAAGCGTTTGTCATGTTTACGCTTCTCTCTACATGTAAAGAAATCTTTCTTTTCAGGGTCTAACAAAAAAACAAACAACTGTAAATGCAGTACTATTACCTAAAATATTGTTACTGATTATTTTGTAACTTTATCATTTTAGGATAAATAGATAAGCAAATATAGTGAATACACAGACATTTTGTAAGAATTTATTTTTACCTAAATCAGAACTATAAGTATTCAGTTTTTTATGTATGTTTAAGTGCAATTAAAAAAAACTATTTCAGGCATATTTTTTTGAAAGTTTCTTATTTAATTTGAATCATATTATTTTATTATATTAATATTTGATTATTTATTAGTTAAGAGCTTAGAATTGAAATTTATAATTAAAAATTCCTGGGAATTTTAACGTTCTCGCACAATTAGAGCAGGCACAAAAAATACGTTGGTTTTGTAGAATAATTTCTATAGTCTCAGGTCCAGAAAGTAGACTATGCTTTGTGCTTACATTATACTGGACAAACTATGGAAAATATCGAACTAAAACTTTTTAGGTATACATTTTCATACCCAATTATAATATGTAAATAATGCTTCCATTTAATTTGATCAGGCCAAAGGGCTCGTCTAGGGCAACGCGGCGTATGCGTAATACTAATCAAAATTTTTAGATCTAAAAATGGAATATTTGAATTATGTGTTTATGTTTTTAAGTATTCCATTAACTTAACTTTTAATAAAATCAATTTATAATTTTGTTGCTTATTTTTCGATAACTTTATTATTGATATCATACTATATTGTTTGAGAATTATGTGCCCCCCCTGGTATGTATTTCTTTTACAAAGAGCTCGTTCCGTTTTTTCCAGTGCATCTCTCTCTCATGACAACAACAGCATCTCGGCAGCGGCAATGGTAACGGCGACGTCACAACAAAGCCAAGCAGCGAGGAGAGAGCATAGCACAGAGCGAAACATCAAGCCGGCGGCACTCGAGCTTTGCGTTCGCTTTTTGGCGATTGGCAGTCGCCAGTTGGCAGTCGCCGCAGTCGCAATTTTCCGGTCGTGGCGAACAGACGCGTTTCTCATCGCTCCGTCGAGACTCCGACTTGTCGGCCGTTAGAAGTAGCAAATAGTGGCCCATAACGAAATAGCATCTCATCTCTTAGCCCGAAACTCCGAACGACTTGACCACAACAAGTGCGATTGTTTCATTTTCATAGTTCATAGCCGCAGCAGTGTGCCACTCGGTCGCCGGTGTCCAGTGCCTCTCCCCCACTTGGCAGGTGTTGTTACAGGTGAAATTTCGCGTCGCCGTCGTGCCGGTTAGATTAGCCTGACACCTTCGCTTCGCTTCGATTTCGAGAGTGCCCGCGCCAAAATCCCGCTAATTGGCTTGATTTTCGTACCAGCTAATAAATATCAAGTTTCAATATTCGCCGTGTCCCGCTGTCCGTGGCGGAAGCAAGTATATATATCCGGACATAGAATATATATGCTATTTGGCAACAGTCCATCATCGAGGGAGCTCAGCCTATTTGCATTTCAAATTGTTTGCACTCTCGATTGCAAAGAAAAGGTAAGAAGTGGCTAAGTGGAAATCAAACAAGAATTGGAACAATTAACTCGAACATTTTTCAATTCGATTTCGGGATATTTGTTCGATATTTGCATAACTTGATGGGAATATATATGTACGAGTATACTCGTGTGCCTCCGTAGAATTTCAAATTTTTCGTTTCATTATTTTATTTTTTCGCCCATTTCCCGTGCGGCATAAATTATCCCGCTCTCGCGTGATATTCTATTCTATTCGGGCACAATTCTAATTAAGTGCTGAGACCTGCCCCAATGATGTTGCCACTCCCACGACCCTTTGGCTTCACCTCTGACCCCTGCGCTTGGTTACACGTGGAGAAATTCAAAAATAAAGCGGAATATTTTGAAGTACTTTTGTCTTTTAAAATAATTGTGTAGTGATACGAAGAAGGATGTTTCTGTGTTTCAATAATACGATGACACGATCGGGATGAGGGCAATTATGCAACTGACTTTCTTTGGCTTCGGCTTTTTTTGAACATGATTGCGCCAGAAAAGGCGGTTTACAAGGACTTCTTATAGAAATGGAAGATGCAATATTTTAGGAAATTACTATACATATCAGATGTGATTTGAATTGGATTTTATGTAATAAAAATATTATTGTTTTGATATAAAAATTCACTGTGTTAGTTAATTTGATTAGCTAAAAATGTGTCTTGGAATTATTAAATCAGACAACTAATAAGTCGGAAAAAGAAGCTAATTTTTATAAAATAATACATACATGTTTTGTATTATTTATGTTAATTTTCAGATATTTTTTCCTAGTGCTTCTTTATTCAATTTGCTTTCGGTAAAATAACTATTATCTATTTCTTATCTTTAGTATATTATACAAAATAATTAATCATTAAATGTTTATCAATAGCTGTAATTGATATGGTTAACCTACCTTTAATATGCCAAAAAGGGGTACTTTCGCCATTAGCTAAAAATTATATTATATTATGATGTGTTATTTTAGTATATAAATAAATAATCATAATTATGTTATGTTTAGAACTAAAAATATAAGAACTGTCAACTCCCTTTGTAAAAGTTTACAAGAAGTTATAAAATATAACAAAATTCTCGATAGACTTTCTTTGTGAATAGAAACATAGGATTATCTTTTTAATATCAGAATCTATATTAATAATCGAATAATAAATCATAAAAGCTCAATAATTCATTGTCAAAAAGCACTGCCTGCTGCTTAAAATACTCAACCCAGATTAAAGTAAACGAAATGTCACAATGATAACAGCTATGAGGTAACTGTGTCAAGAACTGATTAGCAAATTTGTTGACACTTTTTGTCACCGTGCAGTTTTGGTTGCCTTTTGCCGCCTCTTCAGTGCCGCTTTTATTGGCCTTTCTTTTTCCCCCGTTTTTTGCTATCTGAACTCTTGTTGGAATTGTTAACAAAACTGTAGATTTATGCAGTAGATTAGCTCGTCAACGCCGCGAAGCGAAGGCCAAAGGACATGCTCTCCAAAAGGGCCAAATCCGCTTATTAATGAGCTGTCACTGGGCAGTGGGATTCAAGGAGGGCAGGGGGATGTGAGCTAAGGGGGCGTGGCCCCGGTCAGTCTTGGTCATCAATTAACGTTAATGCGGCAATGTCGTCAGTGCTGGCTGCTCGCTAACTGTCCTTGCCACACTTTTGTCAATCACAAGTGTTTTTTCTTTCGATTTCTTTTCATTTTTCGTATTTTATTTATTTTTCCGAGTCGTGCGAATGCATTTCATATTCATAAAAGTTGTCAAGTCGATGTGAGTGAGTGTGACTAAGCCGACAACTTACCAACGGGCCAAGAAATAATAATCGTTAAAATCGATTTGGTAGCAGGGGGGAGGAGAGCTCTACGCCAGCAATGGTGACCTTCAGCGGAGAGCCGCCTGCTCCTGCTCCTCCTCATCCTCATCCTCATCCTCATTCTCCGCGAAACTGGAAGCCAGGGAGATTTAAGCCAAATGCACGAATCGCTTTTTCGAGGGTCATAAATAAAAAAGCGAGCCGAATGGACCCTGACACTCCGCTCCATTCCCGCTCCCCCCCCAGGCTTATGCCACTCAGGTGCCCGACGTGGCGCATATTTTTAGACGTTTAGCAGAACACACTAAAAATACATTGCTTTCTTCAGCAAAAGCACAAAATAAGGGAAACAAAAAATGGACCAAAATAAAAACCTAGAAGGAACGACCGAAAAATATCCCACAAAAAAGGGAAAACAAAGCCCTGCCTGCACTCGGCGACCGACAGAATTCGCGGCGGGGATATCATAAAATGCCGAAATGCAGAAAAAGAAACCGAAATATAAGAAAATAGACATTAGCCAGCACAAAGACGAAGCTGAGGCAGAAAAACGTGGCATTTCGATATTGATAGTAGTTATGCGAATAGGGATTACCCTAAAGAAATTAGTTGCTTTTTTTAGCTTTAAGTCTTTAAAGTTTTTTTTTAACCGACGCATACATATAGGTGTTTCAAGGGGAATTAGTCTTGAAAAACTTAAAAAATTAAGGTCGTAAATTCACTTACATATATTTCTGGTGGAACAAATATTGATAGATGTTCTACAATTCCACTTAGTAAAATGAAACCAAAGGTTAAAGACCTATAAAATTAATTTTGAAGCCTTAATTAAGTGACGAAGAAAGAGTTAAGTTTAATTAAGTCAAACTTAGTTGATCAAATTGCACATTATATTTATATAGAGTTATTGAAGGAAATAATAAATTAAAATGCACTTTCATTTATTTTACTTTTATTTTATAATATTTCAAATATTATGCAACCAAAACTACAAAAAATATATAAACGTCTGGAAACTAGACTTAATTAAAGTGTTCAACTATTAACTGAAAATTAAGGTACAATTCCCCTAGGATCGTTAAAAACTTGCTTAGAATCTCATTTTTATTTCCACTGAGACAAAAATGTTAAACTTGTAACTTGAATGTGTGTGTGTGTGTGGGCAAAAATGCGGGATGGAAAAAAATATATAAGGAAGAACGACAAAAAAAGGACAGAAAAAACATTTGGCAAGAGCATAAAAATAAAAATGAAATAAAATGGCATAAAAAATGCAACAGTTCAGTGAGATAAACACGAAAAAGCCAAGGTAGAAAAGGCGGGCAGAATGTGCCGGAAAGCGGAGAGGGGAGCGGAAGGAAGATGCTAAGGAAGAGCCCGAGGAAGCTGCAGCATTTAGACCGAAAGAAGGAGGATGGAAGGGACAAAAAATGGGCCAGTAGCTTGGATTTCAGGCACACTAAAAACACTAACACACACACGTGGACACACCTTGCCGAATTTTAAATGAGTCAGCTAACATTTCAGGTGAATTAAGCCGGGGGGAGGGTTTGGGTGGCTTCGAATAGGTTTCCACGGAGGCGGTGGATCCTTCAATAAATGTCCAGTTGTCCGGCTTTTGCTGCTGCTGCCACTGCCGCCCGCTTCCCTTGCCACTGCCTTTTTGGCCAACTTTGGGGGCCCGGCTTCGACACTTGGCACGGTTTTAATGCCCTGCCCAAGGTTAACACGAAGTGTCACTTGGAAAAATATATTAGGAGGAAATAAAGCATAGTTTTGAAATTAAATTAAGAGCAAAATTTATTGCAGGAATTAAACTTTTGATTTACTTTGTAGAGCAGAATAATCATTTCTTAAATAATGAGTATTTAGATTGTATTTCCTGGCTTATCTTTAAAGTGTAAATAAATAATTAATACATCAAGAAAATTAGCCTTTTTTCATGTTGTATAAAGATGTGGTCATTAAACCAAAATAATTGGTAAACTAAATTTACTTGCATTAAAACATTTAAAAAATTAAATTGTATAATAACTATAAGGTGCGTTGATTATTTCTATTATGGTTAATTTGTTAATAAAACCAGAAAAAATGGTAAACTAAATTTTGAAATATTCAATATTATGATATAAATGCATTTATTATTTGAATTATTTATGTATTTATGTAAGGACCACTTATTTAATACTTTTTTAACAAAAGTTATTTCAGTTTAAAAAAATAGCTATTTTAACTAATAATTGTTATTAATGATTATAATCAATTGGTTATGATTTCACATTAGCAGTTTATTTTGAGGTATACATAAGTATATAAGCAGTTTATTTCACCTCATGGAACCTTTAACTTTCTGTATTTCAATAAATTTCTCCCGGTGCACTTGGACAAAAAAGAAATACACACTCTAGCATAATGAAGAAAGAAGAAGCGGATAAAGCCGGCAAATAGAAATGAAGAAATACAAATTGTATAAAAAACGGTGGAGGTGTATAGTATATGTGTTTAGGGAGAGGTGAGGGGTGAGCGTTTGGTAAATGTGCCACAGAGATAAAAGCGTAAATAGAACTGAGGCACGAAAATTTTTCAAATTGCCAGCAAAGAGGTTGAGTTGAGGCAGGGCGTGTTTTCTTCTTCTCGTTCGTTTTTTTTTTTTAACATTCTCTGTTTGTGTGTGTGAACTTATTGAAAGTGCGAACACACACGCAAGTGAAAATGCCCATGCATACATATGTATGGGTGTGGGGTGAAGAGCATACATCCTGACAAGCGACCGCAGTTTAAACTAACTGCTTGGCCTGCCCATGTCCATGCTCCATATGCCCCATCTCACCCACCCGTCAGAACCTCACCACCTTACTGGTTATGCCATGTGGAAAAGTTGTCACCTTTCTCCATCCCCTTTCGCTCTTATTTTCCCCCCACCTTTGGCTCATTTTCCTTTCTCGCTTAGAGCACTGGGAATTATTATTATAAGATACATTTCTACTAGACTTACTTTCGTTTGAAAATGTCTTTGGGGAAAAGTATTAAGGTTTAGCTTCTCATTTTCTTTTTAACATTTTGTAGATTATATCTAAAATTACTTATAGTTCATTTATTTACAATTCTACCAATACTACAACTTGTTTAAGTTTTGGCTAGAATCCCAACATTCAGTCTTAAATTGATCCTTTCATTATTCAATTATTTAATCATGTAATATGTAATAAGTCCTATAAGTTTACCTCCCTCTATAAAAAAACAACTCAATTAATTAAACTCACAATTAATTACGAACTAAATATCTACTTTTCATTAAGCTTTTTTCACATTATAAAACACCTAAAGACTTAAAAACCCAGTATTTTTTCTGCGTGTCTACCTCCTTTGCTGACTTTGCGTGTGTGTAATGAATTTAAAGTTTGCTCCGCATACATTTTTCATACGCTGGGAAATTGTTATGGTTTTTGCAGCACCCTCACCCGAAAGCCCCATGTATCCGCACACATCCACCTTGTAGTAAGTGGGTGTCGTGTGGGTGTGTTGGCTTTTGTCCTTGTTATCCACACGAGATATGATTATTAATTTGCAATTCCTACTAATTGCATGAGCTTCACCCACTCGCCGCTTGCACCTGACCTACACCTGGCGTCGTGCTGCGCTTCTCCCGTATGCCTTTAATCGCTTAAAAACGTATTTTCTTTTATTTTCACATATTTTCACTCACTTTCATGTTGTAGCAAGTTCAGTCGCATTCCTCCGCATCGTCGCTGCTTGGGTAGATAAGCTTTAGATTAGATTAGCGGTCACTGGAGCACATGGAAAACATATTATTCTCTCTTGCACCCCTCCCTCGTAGTGCTCTACTTCTTCTCTACTTCTCTACTTAATATTGTGGCCGAATGGCATCTCGAAATAGTTATGGATTTTTTGCAAGCTGGCCACTTGACTTTGAAATGCTCGGCGAAAGGAAAATATTTTTTCAAAAGTAAATGCCATGAATTGGTGGAATAATGCTTATTGCTCCAGCAATTAGTTCTATTTTCTTGAGGAGGAATTCCTGATAAATCTAGTCTATTTTAGAGAAAAATTCGGGAATACTGACAGAGAATATGATTTTATTAAAAGAATAATTATTCTTTATGGCATGGTTTTATTTTTAGTTTTTAGTAAGGTTAAATAAACACTTAAATATTTTTTCTTTATTTATTTTTCTGGCATGTAAGCAATTTTTTATGATAATAGAATAAAATGTATTATACAATCATACTTTAGGATAATTTATTTATTTCTATTTCTATTTCTGTATGCTTGTTAGTAGAATTTATAAATAATTTCAAAAAGCCTATAAATGTATAAATCCCAAAATCACTTGTGTTAAATAAAGTACTCAACCCTTCCTCTATTAAATAACTCGAATTCATCTCAAATATCTTGTTTACAAGGCCTCCTCCCTCATTTATCTCACTTGATGACGGATCATTCATTAGGAATTTTTAATGCGCCCCCTATTACATGGAAAATGCTCAAATTTGAATATTTGTTTTGCGGCAAATTATCCGCCATATATATTGTAATAAAAATCAATTTGTGAGCAAACTGCCGGCCATTAAGATGGCAACCTTTTTCGAAGTGGTCTCAACTCAGCTCGACTCATCACAACCCATCACATTTTCGATGGGGCGATGAGTCTGACGCTCGACGCTTGGCGGTTGGCGCTTGGCGCTCGAAAGCCGACGGCTGTCATGTCGATGCATTATAAATTGTTGACATTAGCTGGCAAATCGACGGCCAGACGGCGTCGGTGATAGGTTTAATTTCGTTGATTGAACAGCATCGGAGCAGCATTTGGTACATAGCACCAGGCCAGCAGCAATGTTTTACGGGCGCATTTTCGCTGCTCTGCGCTCGCCATTTTTGCTTATAAATCGCCGGCAATCTAATCGATCGAATGGCTTTGGCATTTGATGCTCGTGGGGTTAGCGGCTAAGTGCTTCAGCTCAGCGCAGCGCAGCTTCCTGTCTGGAAGCGGTTAGTCCGTGGGCGGGCGTTCGTCCTTGACCCGGGCGCCATTCAGCGGAGGCCTATTATGCGGCTCGGAAAATGTTTACCCTCCCAAAAAAGTTTCACTCTTTTGAGCCTTTGTGCTGAGAGTTGCGGCATTGCGCATACGCCCCGTTGCCAGACTGGGTTTAACCCCTTACAGATCCCGGTTAAACTTCCGCACTGAAAGGTCAAAATTGTTACTGTTAGTAGTTATAAATTTTGTATTAAGATCAAGGTTATATTTATGGCTTGTTAAGTGTAAATAATCTTTTATTACATCTAGAAACGAGCAATATTTTAAATAATTGGCTATAGATTTTACCTTTTCTAAATCTCCGATCATAAACAAATTTAAAACTTTCTTCTTTAAAGGGTTAAACCCTTTAGCAGCAGGAGCCCGCCTCTTTTATTTAATATTTTCCTTTTGAAGCTGCAACAGAGGCCTGGCTCTAATTAAGTCGATGTTTGGCTTTCCCACTGCGCTTTTAATGGCAAACCCGACCCCTAAAACCCTGCTAGCTCCTAGTTTTCACCCTGCTGTGTAGCTAAATTCAATGCAAGCCCCCTCGAAAAGAAAATAAATAAACAAAAAATGCACTGGTTGGTCAAAAATAAAAACAAACACGCACTTGCTGATAATTTAGCAAACTGGCAAGCAAGCAAACCGCTTGACAATTTCCATAGGGCACCAAATTGTTTTCTTCTCCGCGGTTTTTACTCTTAATTATGCGCCAGTTAGGTGGAGTTCAGCGGGAATTACCACGATTTTTTTGTCGGGGCTTGGCGGCTTCTTCGCTTGTTGGGTTTCGCTGACTTTGACATTTGAGTTCAGTTTTTTCGTTGTTTTTTTTTTTCTTTCTTTTTTTGACCAGACTGTTGCGAATCGGCGGTTCATTAAACTGAAGTGTCATTCTGCGAACGTTTCCCCTGTCTTTCTTTTATGTCTTTCACAGTAAAAGAGCAAAGTACAGAGTTGTAAGAATGTCTTGTAATAGCAGGGAATGGCGGCTCATGATTTTACGAATTTCGAGAACTCTTTTCAGGCTGACCTCCACAAAATTCGGGCAGAACACTGGGAAAAACTTGGGTATCACTAATATTTTATGAGGGAAAATATTTCATTGGGGATTTCTTAAGGAACTACAGTTTGTATAGGTAAAATGTGGTAAAGGTTTATATTTTTAATCTAGATTTTTACAGAAATTAAACAAATTATTCATGCTATTTTCTTAAACTAATGGGAAAATTTATGATTTTATTTAATTGTGTAGAATTTAAATATTTAAAAAAAGTAAAATTACTGGATTTCCTGTTATTTTGTAATGTTATTCATAGAAGATATTCTATGATTCACACCTTTTTAATACTCTCGCGAATCATTATAATTTTATTATGGGATTTTGTTGTGCCTTAGATTTCCCATAGTTATAACGTGGTAATCATAGCTAAAAATATATGATGATTCATCCATGTAAAGTAAACATTTTGAAAATGTTTGAAGCTAAGCAATATAAGCCATGCCAAAGTTTATGCAAGATAAAATAACAGTTAGAAAAAAAGATTCAAGCCAAGCCACGTACCTTTTGAATTCATAATATACGACATTTCCCAAATATTCACACTCATCGGAATTTCCAACATCCTCGAATTCGATTTTGCATGAATTACATCATAATCGCCTCGTTCGCACACCTTTAAGAGCATTAAACGCGTCGCTTTGCCCATAACAAATCGAAAAACTTTCGTAAAATCAGTTTTTATGGCTTCGCCCAGGCCCGGCTATGGAATACCCAACGCAAATCGGTGAGATATGGCACCATTATAATTGTACAGGCAAAGGCAAAGGCACAGCCACAGAAACAGGCACAGCGCCACTTTGTTGGTATTTTCTTTTTTTTTTCTTTTGGCCAAAAGAAAGCGCCGAAAAAACTTCGACATGCAAAATTGTCAAGAACAATAAGGCGAAACCATATAAAATATGTTTTTTGGGTGCGTTGACGCAGTCCGTCAGAGAGAAGTTTCGGAGGAGTTCGGGACTCGCCGAAAATGCCAATTAGCCTGAACCTCTTGAGCCTCTCTCGAGCATAATCAAGCGGAGACAGAAATGTCCCAAAAATCCATAAAAAAACTTTCAAGTTTATTGTGCGCACGGAATGCGAAATATACGAGATCATGTTGCCACAACGAAGAAAAAAAAAAAAGCCGAAAAAATTAAGCAAACAGAACTATAACAACAAGGGTCTGAGACCGGGAACCGCCGCCTCTCGAGTTCCCTTATCATAAGCGATCGTGCTCAAGAAATCAAATAAATTATGCGGTCAGTCCGAAAAAAAAAACAAAGCCCGAGACACAGTTGCCTTATAGGCTTTCATGTTGGATTAATTTCTGACGCCGCACAGTGGCCTTTTTTATAGGGGAAAAATTAAAGACGAACTCGGAGCAATTCTGTTTACTTGTTAAACCAAGTTAAACCCAGTTTTAGGGCTCTAAAATATTTATTAGATACATTTAAATTCCTTTAACTTGTTTACAAAGAAAAGCATCTTATTTGTAAGTTAACTTCATAAGACATGAAATATATGAAAGTCTTTTAAATTAATTCATATAAGATCATATATAAATATATTCCTACCGCTTAATCTAAAAGTCAAGCATTTTTTCTTTTCCTTCTAAACGTTTATTAAATATTTACAAATTTTGTGTAATTTTAAAATAACCCAAACCACTGTGCGCCAAAAACTTCGAGCTGAAGTTGTCGCCAGGCCAGAAACAATTGATTGCCTATATATTTTTTTTATTTTGTCGACTTTGCTTTGATTCTGATTTGAGGAAATAAACAAAGAGATACACAGATACATTGCCAAGAGAAAAACAAACACGTTTGGCCTACGAGGTGTTAAATTATATTTGTAATTAAGCCAATCTGGTGGGAAGTAGTCATAAAGTCGGTCTTAAAGTTCAACGAAATTAATCAAGTCGGGCTTATTTATCGCAGCGCGCCACCCCTGATGAATTTGGTGGCTCAGAATTAATGATGTAATACATTAGGCCAGTTTCTTGAGCCAGAGGGAGCTGACAGCCAGAGCTCATTATAAATTCTATTGCGCCAAGTAAATGAATACGCCATAAATATGCAAAATGATGGCCAAGATGGCGTTGACATAGTCAATAACAGGGGGGAGAAAGCCATCCCACTTAACCCGCTAACCGGCAAACTTGGCCAGATAGCGAACGGCGGCTAAAATTCAGTTGTGTGCTCATTTTCTCCAGATAAGATAAAGGCGGTCTCAAGTTTATCTAAAAATCTTATCTCCGAGTATAAGAAGGGGGATTCCAGCTAAGTGAAAACTTAAAGTGGGAAAAGGTTCTCCATTTAGTTGGTAGAAAATTCTGCGAAGAGTACGAGGCAAGCAAGCCTAAAAGGCTTCAAAATTTACTATGATAGAGGTGAATTTAAACAAAAAATATGAAAAAAAATTATACCTAACTTAATTGAAATGAATAATATTCCAGCTTTTGTTGTGGGATGCATATTTTTTAAGAGAGCACATAACAAATCTAATTAATATAATTTAAATTGGGTTTGTATTAAATTAAACGTGTTTATTCGGAAAAAATTAATTGCAACCAGAAATCAGATTTTAAAAATATATCTCAGCTTATTAATACTGAATTATCAAATGGATATTATTTTTAATATAGGCAACAACTAATAATATTACCTAAACTTTAAGAATCTGCTAAATTTTGATTATTTTTAAAGAAGAAAATTCTAGTTAATGCTCTTATAGATTTTCCTCTGGCAGTTTCTCTTAGCTGACACTCATCACTTTTTAACAAACTTTTTGGATTAAAACTCCGGGAAAAAACGTATACTCGTTTAATATTAAATACATTTCCGACAGCAGTCGACGGAATGTTCTAACTCCATCCATCATGTTTCCGGCCTCCGTGCAACTTCCTCTGTGCCTCCTCCTGTGAACCGCTTTCTGACTATGGCTTGACATATGAAATTAATGTGCGTTTAATATGTTTTCAATTTCAAATGAATATACCAAAAATATGCCGAAAAATTTCCGGCATAAATTGGCGCCGTTCGCTCCAGTCCCATAAATCTTTCCCAGGATGTGGAGGAGGAGACCCAAGTCTACACAAAAATTCATATCACCCCGAGGGCAGTACGCTATTTATGCAAATTGCAAACAATCCCAGGTCCTCATTTCCTCTCGCCTCGAAATGATTGCGGAAAGTGGAATTCATATTTGTGGCTTGTTTGTTCTTTTTTCAATTAGAGCTCGGTCAATGATTTGCTACACACGCAAATATAATGGAAAATTGATTTCACCCCAAAGCAAATTATAAATAAATTTGTTATATACATATTTCCCTTTTATTTCTTGTTCTTTTTTTCGTTTGCCAAATTAGTTATTAAACAGGGACAGTCAACAGAAAATAGGATTGTTGCACTGGCATTTAAAATGTAATTTCCCTGGCATCTTCCTCCGTCTCCGCCTCCATGCATGTGGGGAAAAGTTCGCGGAAAATTCTGAAGCAGAAGGAAACGCGAAAATGTTGCAAGCCAGCAGAGGAAAAAATTGAAATATGTGCGCCGAGTAGGAAAAAAATGTGTGTGTGCTTTCCCTCCCGCTCTCCTGTGTTGTTGTGCATTTATTTTTGTTAGTTTCATTTGCTTTGTGCAGCTGCTTTGCAATTTAACTCGGCTGCCCCACTCCCCCTCTGGCAGTTTTCCCTCAGCTGCTCCGCATCGCTAATCCAGTGCTAGATTTTTCCGAGCATTGTTCGGCTGACAAAAAGCCATTTGCTGCAGTTGGCAACTGGGAAAAGAATAGATCTTTGGCAGAGCAGCTCGTGATGCGCTTAATTTCAGTTTGTTTGGCTGAAATGTGACGAGGAAAAATAGCTCAGCTGATAGAGTGAGCACTTGGCAGAAGATTGAATCGAAAATCTTACGAAATAAGCTAAATAATCCTGAAAAAAGACATGAATATTAATTATCTTTTCCATACACTTATTTAAATAATAACTCTCAATTTCCTTTTTCTTCCAGGTATGCCCCTTTTTTCCATTGGACCGTTCTGGTGACTATAAATTTCCAGCTGATCACATCGAAACGATACCAATCTCCGATTGCGCACAACTCTTTTTCCTTGAAACTAAAAATAAAGAATGCAATCCCACCAATTCGATATGCAAACAACACAACAAATTGTGTTCAGTTGGCAGAAATATTTCAGCTTTCGCATGTTGATTTTTCAGTGAAACCGAAAAGACCGAAAAACCCCGAGCGTACACCAGTGCGTATGTGCAATGCGCAGTGCATGGCGGCAGACACGAGGCATACTATATAACGCATACGCCGCGTGCACGCCACGCGCAATTAAGCCAAACAAAATGCGATCGCGGAGCGTTCATAAAAATAAACAGCGAAAAAGGCGAAATAAAAATTAACACCGAGCATAAAATATTCGCATTTTAACAGGCGGCTTGTGCATGATAAATATATTTGAAATTTGCACGATAATTAATAAACATTTAGCGGCGGAGAGGGAGCCAGCCAACCACTTGACCATAATCAGTCAATCAGCCGGCAAAACGGGGACGTTGATGTTGCGCCCGTTAATGAAGTTGTTGTGTTTACCTGCGTCAGCCCACGCATATAAATACAGGCTATATGTGGTGTGCGACACACGGATAGTGCAACAACTGCATTCGGTTTCGGTTAGAGCCAATTAGGCGCATCAATTTGGCCAGTTTCGCTTGTTTATCGAAGTGCAAACGCGCGGGACACGCGCCACATGTCGAATGGCTAATCAGACACTTTGGGGTCATTTCGAATGCAGATTTTGCAGCAGAGCGGAGCTGGGGGAGTTGCATGTAGCACGCCCAGGGGAAGCCCCGGTTCCGCAATGGTTCAGTTTCTCAATTAAATCAATCCCCCGTCGACTCCGCCACCATCCACTTATCCATTCAGCTTCAGCCTCGGTTATCGCTGCCAGAACAACTCCCCTGCCCTTTCAATTCCAATTCCAATGATCTCTGGCTGAGCTATCGCGATTGCCTTTCGAATTTTTCTGTCTCTGAAACCCACTTCCTTTTTATTTACTCTTCCAACAGTCTCTGTACCATTTTCATTCACATCCACGTTTCGAAGAGGGTGTTTCCAGTTGTTATTAGGGGATTGGATGTATATCTTGTCTAGGTAATATACTGTTAATATTTCAAGAAATAATATGGATTTGTACCGTCCTTTATTACTTATTTTACTTCATTTATTTTTTATAAATATAAACACAATTTATTGTTTAGGAAACCTTTTGAAAAATAGTTCCAATTAGTCTTTATAAGAGTGTTTATCTTGGCAATAATCAGCACCATTTCAATTAACATCCATATTTCGAGAAGACCTTCTTACTTTTATATTTTGATGGTTGAATGAATGCATATCTTGTCTGTGGAAATTTAAAGGCAAACTATGAACTGTAAATCGTTTTTGTTCATTAACATCTAAGAGCACTTTATCTCAAACGAACCCCCTTAATTTATATTATGCAAGAACAATTTCATAAACGTATTTACCTTGTCTCTTTAGATTATATACAAAACTAATTCTAAAAGAGTTCATTCCCAAGGATACAAGGTACAATACAATACAATATTCCCTAACCAACACCTCCCCAATGCGTTACTCTGACCCAGTTGAGTGGTGCAACGACGTGGCACCTGCCGGGTGCGAGGAGACAGGTGCGTAGGCGGTACTGCCCAGTAGTTGCCGAAGCAGGTCAACAATGGAGTGCCACTCAATATACACACAAAACACAGCGAGCCGCCGATGGGTGCAAACAATACTAGAAACAACTGGCACTTCAGACTTTGAGCTGGCGGCGGCGGAACTCGGAGGCCTAGGCGGGGTGGAAAATATATACATATATATCTGAATAGGCCTGGCTGAAAGGAGACACAGAAATGCAAATTGCTGAAATCCTTTTCAGACCGAGCGGCGCCACTGGCCGGAAAGGATACGCTTGTTAGCAGCGGAAGTGGCGCCCAGATAAGACTGGCAGGGGGGAGACACAATTAGAATGGAAGAGAGGGTCGCAGGGTCGTGGGGAGTTGTCCTTTGTTGCCAGGACACTGTAATTAAACGTTTAATGCGATTGCTGCCGGTGCTGTTGCTCTGTTGCCTTGTTAATTGGGTCACTCGGAATGAATTTTTAGCGCTCACTCAAATTGCCGGGCCATAATGAAGATGTTTTCCCAGGCTTTTCCAGCTTAGCCACTTAATTGACTTTCATTGTTGTTCGCAGTCTGCAATCCGCAGTTCGCAGTTCGCAGTTCCACCTGCAGCACAACTCAATTAGCCAAGAGCCCAAGTTCTTGCACAACTTTCCCATTCTGCATAATTTGTAGGTCAGCTCTCGGCCCGGCACAATGGCCTCTCGAACAATAAATTGCAGTTAAATGAAAGTTTCCAAAGGATTCTCCCCACAAAAGGCGGCTCCAAGTTGCCCGCCAAGCACTTGAGTTGTTATTTATCTCGGATACTTTAGGCCCCGCCGATGGGCCATCAATTGGTCAGCTAATCGCTGGGCATTTAATTAAGTACGCCTTCATAGGGGGAGAGTCGAAAAATTATATAATGACCATATAATAGACCATAGACAGCATTGGGGAAAATCTTTGGAGAAAACGGAGTATAACGATACTTAAATAATTAATTATAACTTATTTAAGTTAAATGGAAAAGAAGAGAAAGGAAAACAGAGGCTGAAATCATAAAATATTATTACAATAAATTAATACCAAAGCCATTCTTAGACTTCTTAAGTATTTTTCTATTTCATGTTCCCTTCCAGTTGAAACTAGAAAAATTAAATTTGCGGCGGAAAAAGGGAAAAGCCAAACTAAGAGCAGACATTTCAATTTTCCCACAATGCCTACCAACTTTGCCACTGGCGCCGAGGACTTTTCGGAAAGTTGGCGACGAAAACAAAAGGCGGAACGTGCAAAATATTTCTTTATTTTTTTCCGCTACGGTTCCGGTTCTTTCCGTTCCCTTTGGTTGTCAACATTTTGGCAATTTGATTAAGTCCAATTTGTGCGACGTTTTGCTGCCACGCCCACCGAGCACCCGGGGAGATCGGTTTATTTGCGCTCAACTTTGCAGTTAAATAAGACAACAAAAATTTATTCGCCAAACTTTTCCTGTGTCGCCGCGTGTGTCTCTGAATGTTTGAGAGTGTATCTATCTGTATGTGTGTGTGTGTGCTGGAAAATTGTGATTCCATTAGGAAAAGTCTGCAACTCAAATGTCATTTAAGTTTTGCGGGGGGAGGAGGGACTGTGTGGCGAACTCCTGGGACAGGATGCCAGCTGAGTAACCGAGACACACACTCATTGCATCGCAAATATAATTACAAAGAAACAGAAAATGCAATTTGCCGCTGCATACTTCTGGGCAATCGAGCACGGAGCCCTCACACACACATTTTGAATCCTGAATTCGGCAAACAGATGTGAATATTTAAGGGTTCGATTTTTGAAACGGATGTAGGTTCTGCTGCCAGCTCAGCTTACATCAATTAGAGTGGCCGATGAATATTTCACAATTCCGATTTCATCCAGTTTATTGCCATATAATTATTGGCAAATTGAGCCCTTTTCACAATGGATATACCCCAGGCTGGCACTGAAGCTGCCAAGTCGATGCACACGAAGAAAAGTGAAGGACTAAATGTAAAAAAATAATAATTGCTTAATTTATGTGCTAATTAGAGCAGGTTTTTTAAATTTCCAATTAATTTCAAAACCATTAATATTGTCGAAATATGGTTAAAATATTGCTGATGCTATGGTGTTTATATAAACAATTATTAACTATTTATACTTTTTATTAATAAGCATAAAAGCGAATCAAAATTTTACATGAACTCAACTTAGTTCTCGAAGAAAAATTATATTAAATCAGACTCGATTCATGTTTAAAACCTCCCCAAAAATTTGAATATTTTCTAGAAATTATCACAAACCCATTGCGAAAAATTAGTTTCCCTTTAAATTTAAAATTTACCTCATTTTTTCGTTGTGCAGCCAGCGAGGACCACAAACATGTGCATGTGGAACAAGTTGAGCTCACTCAAACTAATCAGTTGTTTCAATATTTACCCGAAGGCGAACAAGGACAAAAGTCATCAGCAATGGATGAAGAAGGATGGGGATGAGAAGGAGACGCCGGAATGAGGAGCAGTGAAAACCCGCAGTGCAGGCAGGAAGCGGAAACGAGCGGCGGCGAAGAACAACGGAAACAGCGCAGTGCGCTGCAGATATGAGAGCCCATTCTGCTCCTGCTCCTGCTCCTCATACTCCTCATGCTCCTCGTCATCATTATTCTCCTCCCGGTGTTTTCCACTCTCTCACATGTCGATTAGGGAAGAGTTGACGGCACTCAGCCGTGGGCTAATTGATTTTCTCGCACCCGCAGATGGAGCCTTCCATATTTTCCAACATCCCCACACCCGCACCCACCAGATACTTTACAAATTTTGTCTCGTGGGCCACGTTTTCAGCACTTTTTTGTTGATTTAAATACGTTTGCATAAAATGCGGCTAATTAAAACTTGTGAAACACCACCGAGGCCCAGAAAAAAGAGGAAAAACGGTTAACGCAAAGTGAAGGAATCCTCTTGAAAAGTGCAAAAGGAAAGACCAAATAAAATATAAGCGAAAACCAACTTTTATTTGAAAGAAAACTTATTGAATTTTCATGAACTTTTGCGCTGAGCCTTTTTTATTCAGCGAGGAAATGGAAAAATTAGAAAATATTAATAGGCCTAGACCACTTATGGTTTACCCTATTTTATTTTATTTATTTATTTTAGAGCAAATATTAGAATGAATCAATGAAAAATTATTAGAAAATAAGGATTAAGACACTTTAATTTAATAAAACTTAAATACTCTCTGGAGTAAGTGACTAATCCAAATAAGTTTTCATAGCGACTATAAAAATTCATTGGGCCCCTAAAAAATACTATTGCGAAAGTAAAATAATTTAAATGATATAAAAACCAACTGTATGTGTATGTGTTAACGAACTTTTTCATTGGCATTCCAAGAAATGCCCACTTGTCAGAGTTATTTAATCTCGGAAAAGAACTTTTACACCATCCCGGGGATTTCCGCTTGACCAAAGTGCCATCGCTCATTGTGAGTGAAATAAACNCTTTTCCACTGCTTTTCCCCGGCTTTTGACTGGCTTTTTCCTCCTGCTCACCCCTCCCCTCCCCCTTGCTTTCTTGTTTGCCAGGACAACGGGCGACTGTGCAAATGAGCAATAATAAAAGCCAAAACTCTTGGGCTGTTAATGCTCGCGCATTAAAATAATAAAAAAGAGCCCGAAAAGGCGAAATAAAGCGGAGAAGTGGA
>JAEIHY010019905.1:0-34477 GCA_018904565.1 Drosophila tsacasi
ACGCCGTCACGGATCAGTTCAGCCTTCACGCTGTTAGCACGACGCAGGGACAGGCCCAGGTTGTACTTTTCACCGCGCGGACCCGGGTGAGCAGCGGAGTTATCGGTGTAGCCGTTAACTTCGATGCGGGTCGTCTGAACGTGGGTGGAAGCCTGAGCAGCTTCTGCCACGATCTGGCGAGCGCGAGACGTCAGGACAGACTTATCCCAGTCGAAGAACACCAGGTAGGAGCGAGCCGGCAGCGGAGCCGGAGCTGCTACAACCGGAGCCGGCGGCGGCGGCGGCGGAGCCGTATCGAACGCATAGCGCAGGCCCAGGATGAACTGGTGGTTAAAGCGGTGGTCGAAGTTCGTGTTGCCACGACCGCGCTGACCGTTTTTGTAAATTGCTGTGGAGGTGAAAGCACCATCCGTGAAGGAACCAGGCTGGCCGATCATGCGGTATTCGGTGGTCAGCTGCAGACCCGGAACGCCGACATCATAGGCTGCACCGACGATGCCCTGATAAGCAAAACCACCGTTCGTGCCGCCAAGACGGCTAACGTTGCCGTTACGGAAGTTGGATTGCGTCGGGTTGTAGTGCTGCCACAGGTAACCGGCACCAACACCAACAAACGGGGTGACAGGAGCATCGATACCGAACTGCTTCAGGTCGATGTCATACAGCACGTTCACGAAACCGCCGTAAGACTGGTCGCTACCACGAGTGTGGCTTGCGGCCGCGCCACTGCGGTGATCAATGTTGGAGTAGTTGTAAACGCCTTCAACTTCAGCACGCAGACCGTTGCCGAAGCCCCAGCCGAATGCACCAAAGCCGGTGAAGCCGGTGTTGTGACGGAACTGAGCAGAACTTCCACCGTCTGCAGCTGGCGCACCGATGGCGTGGCTGTCACCACCGCCAAAGCCAGATGTATGAGCGTGCTGATTCTGCACCAGGTTGTAACCACCGCCCACATTTACATACGGGCCTGTAATCGTGGTGGCAGATGCGGCCGCCGGAGCCGCTGCCATCAATGTCGTTGCAAGTAACGCCGTGCGGAGACGCATTTTTTCGTCCTCAATATTTCATCTGTTCGACTCTGCCGCCAACCATTCAGCGGTCAGACCCAGCAAGATGCCTAAAGCCGTATAAAACGATCGGTTCCAAAATAGAAACCCGAAGCGTGATGCTCTGGGCGATTAGAAGCCATAACCGTGTTTTCTTTGCAACACTTCATTTCGGTTTCCCAAGATGTAAGTGCTGCATGAGTAATATTCAGCTTTATCCATCCTGCTCTGAACATTGCGTATTAGCGAATGCAGCGCCTGTCTCCCGTCTGAATAAGGCGGAATTGAGGCGTGGATACTTCTTTGCCACAGTATTCGGAACAAGTGGCTGTTTTCTAAGGGGAGCAGCCATCCTCCAGAAGCACATCGCGCACACTATCGGCAGGCACATTGCGACTGGTGAAGGCCTGACCGATTCCGTTTGCAAGTACAAACGATAATTGTCCGTCCTGCATTTTCTTGTCGCGCTGCATGTGGGCCATCAAATCGGCTGCTCGAAAAGCGTATGGCAGGTCACGAATTCGCGCAGGCATGCCAAGGGCGTTCAGATGCGCGGTTACACGCTCCAGATCACTTTCGGGGCACATGCCCAGCTTTACGGACAAAGCGAAAGCCAGCCGCAGGCCGATGGAGACTCCTTCCCCATGCAGCAGGCGGCCATCATACCCAAGCTCGGCTTCCAGCGCGTGGCCGAAGGTATGACCCAGATTAAGAAGAGCCCGGCCGCCGTTGCTTTGCTGCTCCCGTTCATCGGCTGCGACGACGCGGGCCTTGAACGCACACGCCTGTCTGACAGCCTCGGTCAGGGCTTGGGGATCACACGCAAGAACGGCTTCTCCATGCTTTTCGCACCATTCGAAGAGCGGAGTGTCGCCAATCAGGCCTGCTTTCACAATTTCAGCGTAACCAGCAACCAGTTCACGTCGGGGAAGTGTTGCCAATGCCGAGGCATCTGCAAGCACGGCGAGGGGTTGGTGGAACGCTCCCAGCAGATTCTTACCCCAGCGTGTGTTGATGCCGGTTTTACCACCGACGGAGGAATCGACCTGTGATAGAAGTGTGGTCGGAATCTGCACGAAGGGCAGGCCGCGCAGGGTTGAAGCCGCGACGAATCCGGCCAGATCTCCCACCACGCCCCCACCGAATGCAATGACGGTTGTTTTACGTTCCACGCCCTCTTTTAGAATGTCATCAACCAGACGTTCATAAGTGCCCAGACTTTTGGATTGCTCCCCCGGTTTGACGACCAGCGTGCGGAACGCAATGGCTGTTTCACGCAGCGATTCTTCCAGTCGGGCCAGATGAAGGGCTGCCACAGTTTCATCCGTAATAATGATGACGCGCTTCTGGGGCAGCACGGGCGCAAGTAACGCCCCTGCACGGGCTATCAGGTCTGTGCCGATCACGACGTCGTATGATGTGTGGCTCAGATGGATAGGCAGGCGCACGGGGCGGCGTGACAGCGCCATGGCCTCAATCACGCGGGAAGTGCTGTGGTCCACGTTGTGGTCTCCGCAATCAACAATAATATCGGCTTCTGCATAGACTGGGTGGCGAATGGTCATAAGCCGGGCCAGCACGTCTCGGGGCGAGGCTTCATTCAGAAGCGGGCGATGATTGCGGCCCTGCACCCGGCGTAACAGAACGGGCAGGGGGCACCGAAGCCAGATAGAAATTGCGCGCTCATGCACCAGCGCTCGTGTGCTGGCATCCATGTATGCCCCGCCGCCGGTTGCCAGCACCATGGGCGGCCCCTCAAGCAGACGGCGTATGACGCGACGTTCCCCATCGCGGAAGGCGGCTTCGCCATACAGACGAAACACATCGGCAATGGAGCATCCGGCTGCGCGTTCTATTTCCACATCGGCGTCAACAAACGGCAGGCCCAGCCGTGTGGCCAGTCTGCGGCCAATGGTTGTTTTGCCAGCGCCCATCAGGCCAACAAGAACAATACTGCGCCCGGAAGGGATCAGCCCGGTGCTCTGCCGGTTGCCGACCCTTTCCAGATCAAGCGGAATCGGCGGAGGGTCCGCCGTATCGTGGGGTGGATACGAGATACGTGATGACATGAAACGCAGCTTAACATAGAGCAGGGAGAACACACCTACTCTGTTGTTATGGAGCAAAGTCTTATGAACCGCATGGTTCTCATTGTTGCGGCTGTGGTCTGCGTTGCCCTGGTGGGCGGTTTTGCGGCGCTGGGTCTGACAGCACATGCCCCCACGCCCCAGGCTGTGCATCGAGATGTTGCCTTGTCTGCGCCTCCTGCTGCGGCCCCGGCCCCTATGGCGGCTATTCCCGCCCCGCCGCCAGCCCCGGTTGTAACACCTGTTACCCCTGTTCAGCAGCCCGCTGTCGCCCCAGCAGGCACAGCAGCGCCAGCACAGGCACCTGCTGCGGCACCCACGGTTACTGTTCCGGCAACGGCACCGCATCACTGATGCCTGCCAGCCGCGAGGCCGAGCTTTTTCTGGAAATGCTTGCGGCCGAACGGGCCGCAGCCCCCAATACGCTTGCGGCTTATGCGGCTGATCTTGAAACCTGCGCCAGTTTTCTTGCTGCACAGGGAAGCGGGCTGGTTGCGGCCTCAACGGCCGATTTGGCCAACTGGTTGTCAGATCTGGGGGCAGAGGGGCAGGCGCGTCGCACGGTTGCGCGTCGTCTGTCCTGCATACGCCAGTTCTATCTTTTCCTGCTGCGGGAAGGACTCCGTGAGGACAATCCGGCCGCTAACCTTGACGCACCACAACCCGAGGCCACGTTGCCGCGGTTTCTATCCGAATCGGAAGTGGTGGCGCTGATTGAGGCCTGTGTTCCGTCGACTGATGCCTCTGCTGCCAAGATTAGACGCGCGTTGGTGGCCCGTGCAGCGCTAGAACTGCTGTATGCTTCGGGGTTGCGCATTTCAGAGCTTCTGTCTCTGCCACGCGATGCCCTGAAAAACGATAAACCCATGATGGTTATTCGTGGCAAAGGCGGGCGTGAACGGCTTGTTCCAATTTCTGAAAGTGCCCGTGACGCGGCGCTGGCGCTGCAGGCCGTTGATGCCAGGCGCGAAAGTCCGTGGCTTTTCCCCGGGCGCGACCCGAAGCGGGCGCTGACGCGGCAGGCTTTTGACAAAATATTGCATGAAGTGGGCCTGCAGGCGGGCATAGAGCCAGCACGCCTTTCGCCCCACGTCTTACGGCATTCATTCGCAACACATCTGCTGGCGCATGGGGCGGACCTTCGTGCCCTGCAAATGCTGCTGGGGCATGCGGATATCGCCACGACACAAATCTACACGCATGTGCAGACGGAACGGCTGCGGCAGGTGGTTGAAACGTATCATCCCCTTGCAACATCTGGTGATAAAACACCCGAAAAAGCGGGGTAATGACGTTTCATGTGCAGGCTGTTGCACGAAGTGACTTGGTTTTACGTGTGACTGTGCTATCCGCATTGCCCATGCGTCAGTTCCTGGATTTCGAAAAGCCCGTCGCCGAACTTGAGAACAAGATCGACGAACTACGGCAAATGACCGACCCGAACGGGGTCAATATTGCAGAAGAGACGGCCCGCCTTCAGGAAAAGGCGGAAAAGCATCTGCGCACGATCTATGCCAAGCTCACGCCATGGCAGAAAGTGCAGGTGGCCCGTCATGCCCAGCGCCCCCACGCGCAGGATTACATCAACGCATTGCTGACAGAGTTCACGCCGCTGGCCGGGGACCGTCTATATGCGGATGATAAAGCCATTGTTGGCGGGATTGGCCGCTTTGATGGTGCCCCCGTGGTTGTAATTGGTACCGAACGTGGGTCAGACCTTGAAACTCGTTTGGCACATAATTTCGGTATGGCGCGCCCGGAAGGCTATCGCAAAGCGCAGCGTCTGATGAAGCTGGCCGGACGATTCAACCTGCCGATTCTGACGTTTATTGATACCGCAGGCGCATGGCCCGGTATTGATGCCGAGGAACGTGGGCAGGCTGAAGCCATTGCCCGGTCCATTGAAGTGTGTCTGGATGCGCCGGTGCCGGTGATTGCAACCGTTATTGGTGAAGGTGGATCAGGTGGTGCCGTCGCATTAGGCGCGGGCGACCGTGTGATGATGCTCGAGCACGCAATTTACTCGGTCATTTCGCCAGAAGCCTGTGCGTCCATTTTGTGGCGCGACCCGAAGCAGGCCAGCACAGCGGCTGAAACCCTGCGTCTGACAGCGCAGGATTTGTATAAGCTGGGTCTGGTTGACCGGATTATTCCAGAACCGATTGGTGGCGCACAGCGTGACCCGTCAGAAGCTCTGGCAGCGGTCAAGAAAGCTATTGGCGAAGAACTGAAAGAATTGACGCCACTGACATCAGCGCGCCTGAAAGAACAGCGGCGCGAGAAGTTTCTGGCTATGGGGCGTGAAAATCTGACCTGATCGGCCAGATTTCCTTACAGATGCTTTTCCCCGGAATTTTCCGGGGAGCAGACTCAGGGCGGTGGTTCTCCTTCAACGGGAACGCCGCCTTTTTCTTTGATCAGATCATGAATGGCCTGCGCCGCTTTTTCCAGATCAGGAACGTCCTGCCCCTTGGCCACCAGAGCAACACCACGTCGCCCATCATCACGGTGGAAAGGGTAAGACCCGATATCCAGGTCAGGAAACTGCGTCTGAATGGCCTCAAGCCCGTCCGCAATCGTCCCTTCAAACAGCGAAGTTGTGTACCACGTGCGGGAAAAGACCGGGGCTCCGCGTTTCAGGCTGGGGGCTAATTCATTAAACATCGCCCGCATGATGCGTGGCACACCGGCCATGACATGCACGTTGCCTATGCTGTATCCGGGCGCGCGCGACACCGGGTTGGGAATGGGCACAGCCCCGCGTGGTAGCTTTGCCATGCGCTGACGGGCAGAATTGAAGTCTGCGCCAAACTGTTCTTGCAGCATGTCAAATGTGGGTGGATGAAATTCCCACGGCACGCCGAATGCTTCTGCCACGCAGGGGCCGGTAATATCATCATGCGTGGGGCCAATGCCGCCCGTGGTAAAGACCTCATCATAACGGGCGCGCAGTTCAACAACCGTATTCACGATTGTTTCACGCACGTCGGGGATAACGCGGATTTCGCGCAACGGAATGCCGAGTTCACCCAGATTTGTGGCCAGAAACTGGATGTTGTCGTCTCTCGTGCGGCCAGACAGGATTTCATTTCCTATCAGAATAAGGGCGGCGGTGCGGCGCATGAAAAACCAGTCCTTTCAATGCTGGCCCGGTGTCGGGCCCAGACGTCAGGGTGGCAGGATGTCCCGCCCTGTTGGTGGGGTCAATGCTCCAGAAAAACACACCAGAATGCGGCACAACGCGTTTATGGATTGACCGAAGGCAGTCCAGTTCATAGCTTTCGCGCCATGTCAGACAGCCGTACAACCTCCGCACCCGTCCTTCCTCGCGCCTGGCCTTTTGAAGAGGCGCAGAAACTTGCCACGCATGTTGATGCCCGCACGGCCAAAGCCGGGGCTGATGACGCACGGCCTGCACTGCTTGAAACGGGCTATGGCCCGTCAGGCCTGCCGCATATTGGCACTTTTGGTGAGGTTGCGCGTACATCTTGGGTGCGTCAGGCCTATACGGCCCTGACCGGGCGTCCGTCTCGTCTGCTGGCATTTTCTGATGACATGGATGCGTTGCGGAAAGTGCCAGACAACGTACCCAACCGGGACATGCTGGAAAAATTTATCGGGCAGCCGCTATCCCGTGTGCCGGACCCGTTTGGCACGCACGAGTCGTTTGCGGCCCATAACAACGCGCGGCTCTGCAGCTTTCTGGATAGCTTCGGCTTTGATTATGAATTTGCGTCTTCAACCCAATATTACACGGGGGGCCGGTTTGATGCGGCCCTGAAGCGCGTGCTTGAAGTGCATGAAGAGGTTGTGGGCGTTATTGCCCCCACGCTTGGGCCGGATCGTCGGGCGACCTATTCTCCTGTTTTGCCGCTGCACCCGCGCACGGGTGAGGTGATGCAGGTAAAAATGGATGCCGTGAACGCGCAGGCAGGCACCGTCCAGTGGACAGACCCTGCGACTGGCGAAAAATTTGAAACGCCTGTGACGGGTGGCCATGCCAAAATGCAGTGGAAGGCCGACTGGGCCATGCGCTGGTATGCGCTGGGCGTTGATTACGAAATGTCCGGCAAGGATCTGATTGATAGCGTGCGCCTTTCTGGCCGCATCTGCCGCATTCTGGGTGGCGAGCCCCCGGCTGGGCTGACCTACGAACTGTTTCTGGACGAAAACGGACAGAAAATTTCCAAGTCAAAAGGCAACGGTCTGTCTGTTGAAGAATGGCTGCGTTACGCCCCGCAGGAAAGTCTGGGCCAGTTCATGTTCAATCAGCCGCAGCGCGCGAAGCGGCTCTATTTTGACGTGATTCCCAAAACTGCGGACGACTATCTGACGCACGTTGAAAAAGCCAAGACGTTGCAGGCGGCAGACCCGAAAGGGAACGACCTGCGTGCCAACCCGGCATGGTTCATCAATAAGGGTGATATTGCAGACAACGCAGGCTCACCCGTGTCCTTCGGGATGCTGCTGAATCTGGCCAGTGTGGCGAACGCTGAAACACCGGAAGTGCTGTGGGGCTTTATCCGCCGCTATGATGCATCCGTGTCGCCTGAAACGCACCCCATGCTTGCGTGTCTGGTGGAGCATGCGATTGCCTACTACGCTGACTTTGTGCGCCCCGCCAAAACCTTCCGGGCACCGTCTGATAAGGAAAGGGCTGCATTGGTAGATCTGGCCGATGCGCTGCGCGGTTACGAAGGGGAGGCAGCCGATGCCTCGACCTTGCAAAATCTGGTGTTTGAAATTGGCAAGCGGCATGAGTTTGAACCGCTAAGAAGCTGGTTTGGCTGCCTGTATGAAGTGCTTTTGGGCCAGAAAGAAGGCCCACGTTTTGGTGGCTTCGTGGCGCTGTATGGGGTGCGTGAAACCGTTGCCCTGATAGAAGCCGCTTTGCTGCGAGAGCAGCAGGGCTGAGCCGCGGTTTTTTTCCATGGTGAAGACACTTCCTCCCTCACCACATGAACAGCAGGCGGATGGCACCCCGAAACCGCAGGGGTGCCGACGCTGGTTGAAGCATCTGCCGCATCTTGTTGGTTTGCTGTTGATGATCGCGGCCATTGCCGTGGTGCAGCACGAATTACGGCATCTGCGTCTTGCTGATATCCGGCAGGCGATGGAAGCTATTCCGGCCCGGCGGATGTGGCTGGGGGTAGGCTGCACGTTTCTGTCCTACTTCATTCTTTCTTTTTATGACCGTCTGGCCGTGGTGCAGGTGGGCTATGGTTATCTATCCTATCGCCGTACAGCTTTTGCGGCCTTTTGTTCCTACGTTCTGTCACATAATTTAGGGTTTTCTGCTGTTTCAGGCGCCGCGGTGCGGTACCGGCTGTATCGGAACTGGGGTGTAGGCTCATTTGCTATTGCGCAGATTATAGCCTTCTGTTCAGCCACTTATCTGTTGGGTGCCGCTGTTCTGATTGGCGGCGTGTTGATGTGGGAACCATCGGTTATCCCGATGGCGGGCAAGCATGTTCCGGGGTGGGTACTGACGGCTACCGGTATCATGCTGTGGCTGATTGTGCTGGCCTATATCGGGCTTGCCTTCCGGGTCCGTGAATTCACGTTCCGTAAATGGACCATCTCTCTGCCATCCCCCACCATGGGCGTGTTGCAGACTGTGGTTTCTGCCGCAGATGTTGCTGCAACCGCCGCTATTGCTTTCGTGCTTCTGCCTCCCGAAGCCGGGATTGATTACGGGTCTTTTCTGGCAATTTACATAGCCTCCTATACCGCAGGGCTGGTGGCCAGTGTGCCGGGTGGTCTGGGCGTGTTTGACGGGGCCATGTTGCTTGCGTTGGGGCCGTATATGCCCGCACCGCAAATATTGGGCGTCGTTCTGATTTTTCGGCTGTTTTATTACATTGTACCGCTGTTTATGGCGGGTCTTATGTTTGCCGCGCATGAATTGTTTTTGCGCGGAGATGATGCGCTGGCAGCCAAAAAACGTAAAAAACAGGCCCAAGCCGGTCAGCCCCGCCGGGTACGGCCAAGCCAACTGGTGCGTGAAAGTGAAGCCGGGTTTTCGGTGGCGGTTTCGACCGGAACGGTCTCACTATGTGGCGTGATGCTCATCTGTCTGGTACTGCTTGACCCGATTGCCAAATTCTCCGTGGTGCAGGGGCCGTTTCTGGGCTGGGTCGGGGCAATCAGCAATTACCTGCTGTCGCTTATGGGTGTGGCCCTGATTGGTCTGGGTATCGGGTTGTCCCAACGGGTGACGCTGGCATGGCGGGCAACACTGATTTTTCTGGTTGTCGCCGCCGCCATGACGTTTCTGCGGGGAAACACCATTTTCGTGCCCGTCATGCTGGGGCTGTCAGCGTTCCTGATTGCTCCGTTCAGATCATGTTATTACCGTCGCGCACGCTTGCTGAGCGAACCGCTCTCCATGTCCACCATGCTGAGCCTTCTGTTGCTGTTTGGCTGCGTGATTGCGCTGGCCACACGTCACGGGGTTGGCAGTTGGTGGCAGATGGTCTTCGTGTTTCCGGCATCCGGTTCTGCGCGGTGGACTGTGGCGTTGGCTGTTGTTCTGGCACTGTTGGTTATTGGCCGCCTGATGCTGCCGGGGCGTATTGCGGTACGAGCATGGGATAACGACGCGCTGACCCGTTATCTGACCCTGCCGCACGCTTTACCGGACATCGCGGCCATGAAGCCGGAAGGCTATGTGACGGGGGAGGGCGGAGAAGCTGTTATTCCGCTATGCCGTCGGGGCCGCTTTCTGGTGGGGTTAGGTGACCCTGCCGGGGCTGAGGACGATAGCGTGTCTGCTATCTGGCGTCTGCGTGACGTTGCTTTGCAGGAAGGTCTGAAACCTGCCTTCTGGCATGTTGGAACGCCCTTTCTGCGCATTTATGATGATATTGGTCTGAATGTCTGGCCGCTTGATGAGGCAGAGCAACTGAATTTCTGCTACCCGGCAGAAGATATTGCGCTCGCATCCCGTTTTGTTGCGACTTATAAGGGCGACGATGTGAAGCCCGAGGTTTCATCATCGTAAGCTGGTTTTGACCATCGGCCCTATTGGGCTGTGATTTTTGGGTTCAGGAATGGTGTCTCATTTTTCTGTCTCGTTCCTGACCCAAGGCGCATTGCCTGTTGCGACAACGTCTTTTCTGCTGGCGTTTCCGGCCCTGTTCTCCATTGTTAACCCGTTGGGCGCATCGCTGATTTTTGCGCAGGTAACGGGCGGGCGCTCCCGGCGCGAGATTCTGGCACTGGCCAAGCTGGTCGCTTTTTACTCCTTCATGCTCATGCTGGTGTCTATCTGGCTGGGCGGTAAGGTTCTGGTGTTTTTTGGTGTGACTGTCAGCGCCTTGCGGGTCGCGGGTGGTCTGGTGGTGGCCATACGGGCATGGAACCTGCTGCAAAGCCCTGAAACCATGGAAGCCCAGAAGCAGAAGCAGGCGTCACAAGGCGGCAAGACCGTTATGGCCCCTAACTGGTCTGATGCTGCGTTTTTTCCGCTGGCCATGCCGTTTACCGTTGGCCCCGGTACGATTGCGGTGGCGATTGCCTTAGGGTCTGGTTGCCCGCCCGGTGAGTCTTTTCTGGCTTATGAAATGGGCATTACCGTTGCGGCTGTCTGCGTCGTGTTGATTGTCTGGGCCGCGTACTCGGGCTCGGAAAAGCTGGTGTCCCTTTTGGGGGTTACCGGCACGCGGATTGTCAGCCGTATGGCAGCGTTGGTGTTGCTGTGCATTGGCGTGCAGATTCTGGCAGCCGGGGTGCAGGGGTTTGCCATTGATATCTGGAAGCACATGAAGGCAGCCTGAGCCGCTGCCTGACGTTACTCCTATTCCGGCACAATCTGGGTGATGGAGTAATCATGGGCATGCAGCAGCGTTTTCAGGCGCTTTAGCTGCGCGTCTGCCTGCACGGCAAATCCGTAAGGGGGTTTGATCACCAGTAAGCCGGACCCGTTCAGGCGGTCCGGGTCAACAGGTGGGCGCATCAGAAATTCAGCCGCCAGAACATCGCGCACGCCTGCATCCTTTAGTGCTGTATGAAACGCCCGGACTGGTGTGCGGTGCTTGATGGGGTACCAGATAGCGATAATCCCAGTCGGAAAGCGCGCCTGAATAGTCTGAACAGCCGTGATAAGCCGTCCAAATTCATCAGGTTCTTCAAATGGCGGATCAATCAAGACCAGACCACGTTTGGCTGTTGCGGGCGGAAGTAAAGCGCGCAGGGCTTCATACCCATCGCGTTCATGCACGGCCACGTTGGGGTTGCGGGCAAATACGCCGTACAGCTTGCGTTTATCGTCCGGGTGTTTTTCGCAACATACCAGATGATCTTCCGCGCGCAGCATCATGGCAACCAGCATGGGGGAGCCGGGATAAACATCCGGGCCACCCGCTTTTCTGACCAGATCAAGCCATGGAGCGAGAGGGCTGTCAGGCCCTTCGTCCATCAGAAGGCCAATACCGTTACGCCATTCCTGCGTTTTTTCCGCTTCTTCACAATGCAGATTGTACCGGCCAATGCCAGCATGTGTATCCAGCACCATGAAGGGAGTCGATTTGCGCAGAAAACTGCCAAGCAGCGACACCAGAAGCGCATGCTTCATGCAGTCTGCAAAGTTTCCAGCGTGGTAGGCGTGGCGGTAGTTCATACGGAGGCATCCAACGGGGTAAAGCGGGCGGCCATGTCTTCCAATGGCCAACGGGGGCGGGGACGAATGGCGCTGTCATCCGGGAGGGGGAGACCACGTTCTGCGGCTTCACGGCAGGTTTCCAGTGCCGCCCAGGCCACCATCACAGCATTATCCGTGCAGAGCCGCAGCGGCGGGGCGGTAAAGCGGAGGTGATGGTGTGCTGCAACCTGTTGCAGCCGGGCGCGAAGCACACTGTTGGCGGCGACGCCGCCGGCAGCAACCAGCAGTTTTGCTTCGGGCATCATGGCAAGGGCATGTTCTATGCGGTTGGAAACAACATCGGCCACGGCCTGCTGGAAGGATGCGGCAAGATCAGCCGCAAACTGACGTGGGAGGGGATTTTGCCCGAAAGGGGCCAGTTTTTGGGAGATAGCTGTTTTCAGCCCCGAGAACGAGAAATCACACCCCTCCCGGCCCATAAGCGGACGAGGGAGTGGGATTGCGGAGGCATCTCCCTCATGCGCCAGTTTTTCTAGTGCCGGGCCGCCGGGCCAGCCCAAGCCCAGCATCTTGGCGACCTTATCAAAGGCTTCGCCCGCGGCATCGTCAATGGTGCCGCCCAGCTTGCGGTAACGGCCGACTCCTTCAACAGCAATGCACTGGCAATGGCCGCCTGAAACCAGAAGCAGCAGGAAAGGAAAATCCGCGCCATCAGGCACCAGACCGGGCAGGCGGGCGGTGAGTGCATGGGCTTCAACGTGGTTGACGGCTACAAACGGTTTCCCCAGCGCCAGTGCCATGCCCTTGGCAAAGCCAGTGCCGACAATCAGCCCGCCGATCAACCCCGGCCCGGTGCTGGCAGCAATCAGGCCAAGCTGTTCCGGCTTTAACCCAGCATCCTGCAAGGTGGCCTGCACGAGTCCCGGCAGAAGAGCCAGGTGGGCGCGTGCGGCAATTTCTGGCACCACCCCCCCGAAATCTGCATGTCCGTCCTGCGATACAACGCGTTGGGCGAGGCAGTCTCCTACTGGTGACAGAATCGCGCAGGCTGTTTCATCGCAAGACGATTCTATGGCCAGCACAGGCCCGGAGACAAAGGGTACGCTGCTGCCTGCGGGTTCTGTCGCGGCAGGGTTCTGAGTGTCCATTAGTCCGTAAGAACCTGATTTTTCTCCCATTTTTGTGGAAGGTGACAGGTTTGGCGTGGTCAATGGGGCTGCACCAAATGGCGGGCTGCTGGCCGGGTTCATAAGGTGGTCTCTCCCGTATTGTGCAGATGTAGCGTATAATGAACAGACAAAGCGTTGCGTGCCCGGAATGGTGCGTGGCGTGGCGGCGTGGGCACCGGGGGCGCAAAGTTTTCAGACCTGCCGGGCATCATGGCTGCTTGTCCTTTCATCATTCCCGGTAATAGACACAACTTATGGACTCAGCCTACCCTTCCTCGCTTGCTCCTTCCCCCGCGCTGCAAAAAGTTGCGGCTGAAGCGGCAGCCCGCCAGAAAAAGACCGCAGGGCATTCAACCCGCCGTCACCTGCCACTCCGTGTTGGTACCCGTGGGTCTCCGCTCGCGCTGGTGCAGACGCGTGCATTCCTGACCATGTTGACCCGTTTCTGCCCCGTGCTGCGCGATATGGGGGCGTTTCAGGAGCATCAGATCAACACCACGGGTGATCAGGTGCAGAACCGACGCCTGGCGGAAATTGGCGGTAAGGGCCTGTTTGCCAAAGAAATTCATGAAGCCTTGTCTGATGGCCGGATCGACTTTGCTGTCCATAGCCTGAAAGACCTTGAGACCGATCTACCCCCCGGTCTTGTACTGGCCTGTACCTTAAAGCGTGAAGATGCGCGCGATGCGCTTATTCTAGGGCCAGAGCTTGCCCAGACAGACCCGGATGACCCGTATTCAGCCCTGCCGCATGGGGCGCTGGTTGGGTGTGCGTCTGTGCGTCGTCAGGCGCAGATGCTGCATGTGCGGCCTGACCTGAAATTCGGCCTGCTGCGCGGCAACGTCCAAACCCGAATCGACAAACTGGCGGCGCATCATTGTGATGCCACTCTGCTGGCGTTAGCGGGGCTTCGCCGTCTGGGCATGGCCGAGCGGGCAGATATTGTGCTTGACCCAACGATTATGGTGCCGGCTGCCGGTCAGGGCATTGTTGGTGTGACCGTGCGTGAAGACGACGTTGAACTGCGCGAACTTCTTGCCGCCATTGAGGATTATGAAGCCCGCGCCGTTGCCACGGCTGAGCGCGCTTTGCTGGCCGAACTTGACGGGTCATGCCGCACGCCGATTGGGGGCTATGCCCAGCTTATTCCTGTTGTGGCGGGCGAGGAACCCAAACTCCACCTGACAGGGCTTGTCGCGCGGGAAGATGGCTCGTTCCTGCTGAAACGCTCGATCAGCGGTGCACCGGAAGATGCCTCCCGTCTGGGCCATGAACTGGGGCAGAGCCTGCTACTGGATAGCCCTGCCGATATTTTTGAAGAATAAAAATGCTTCTTTTCCGGTTTTTTCATCGGGCGGCGTAACCGGTTCGCCGCTTGGTGTTCTGGTAACCCGCCCGGAGCCGGGGCTTTCTGAAACAATGGAAGCCGTGAAGGCTGCAGGGTGGTGCCCCTACGCTTCACCTGCGCTGGAAATTACCTCCTATGCAGTGGCCTCGTTGCGGAGGCCACCGGCCGCTCTTCTGCTGACCAGCGGACAGGCTATTGCCGCAGCCCGTGATGCATTTTCTGCTGACATGCCTGTTTACGCAGTTGGCGACCGCACGGCTGCACGCGCTAAAAATGCTGGCTTCACAACAGTCTTTAGTGCGGGTGGAGATGCGACGGCCCTTGCTGCGCTGGTGGTCTCCCATCTCGGGCCAACCAAGGGAACCCTGCTGCTTTTATCTGGCGCAGGTCAGGGGATGGGCTTGGTCTCGCAGCTTCGACAGGCAGGGTTCGCGGTGGTTCGGCGGGTCGCATATCGGGCGTATCCCGTCAGGCGTATTGCGCCAGAAGTGCAGCAGGCGCTGGTCGAGGGCCTCGTGCGTTATACGCTCTTTTTTTCTGCTGAAAGCGCCAAAAGCTGGATCAGTGCTCTACCAACTACGCTGAAAGCACAAGCGACACAGACAACGGCGTTGGTGATGTCTGATGCCGCCGCCGAGGTTGCGAAAAAAGCAGGCTGGCAAACTACTCGCGTTGCGCCTCACCCTAACGCTGCGGACTTACTGGGTTTGTTGGGAACGCCAGGGCAGGGGGAAGCCTAAATAGTCTGTCACACCTTTGCGTTTTTTAGCTGTGCGTAGGCCAAAAATCCGAGCCATTAGTATGGAATGAGCAAAAGCCCGAGGCCTTTGTCTGATAGAATACTAAGTGCGTTCGCTGGCTAAGGTGCAAAAGATTGGCAACGCACGACAGCCTCATAAAAAAAGGACCTTCAAGCCGAAGCCTGAAAGCCCTTTTTTCGCGTAGGAAAAATCCCTCGCTCCTTCTTCTTGGCCTGAAATCAGGCGCGCAAAGAAGCCGTATCAGGCATTGCCTGCTGTCTGCGGAAATTCTGCGCGTTTGGCCTGCCACAGTGCAACAAAATCGATCGGCTGAAGCACGATAGGCGGGAAGCCGCCGTCACGCGTGACATCGCTGATGATGTTGCGCGCATAGGGGAAAATCAGACGTGGCACTTCAACCAGCAGCATCGGCTCGATCAGATCCTGCGGCGGGTTGGTCAGTGTGACAACGGCTGCATAAGCCAGTTCAGCAATGAACACGGTACGGCCGGGGGTGCCGCCTTCGGTTTCTGGCGCTTCTTTTGCTTCTGCCTTGATAGCCAGCGTTACTTCGTAAACGGACTGGTCATCCTGCAGGCGGTTTGCCTGGACATCGATGTTCACAGCAATGTTTGGCTGAGAACGCAGGGTGGCGAAAATTTCTGCACCAACCGGCACTTCAAAGGACAGGTCGCGTGTGTATTGCAGGTTAATGGCCAGCGGGAGAGCGGGCGGCGTAGACTGGTCAGTTTCAGACATGGAAAAAAACAGCTTTCGTGTCAGGTCATACTATATGTTCGGCGGTAGCATGATGGTTGCCCATCGCCAACCACCCGAAGGGCCTTTGGCCTGATAAAGAGGGCATTTCCTGCCGGTCTGCGCAAGGGGAAAAGCGCGCAACCCGAAGACAAAAGGCAGCCGTGACCCGATATCAGGGATGTTCGTGCCGCCAGTCTCCGTTTTCCAAGCTGTCACCGCACAGGCCAAGCAGAAACCACCAATGTGACACCACAAGGGTTTGCCCTGCTTCTGGCTGGGCTGTCATGAAGGATCGGAAACGTTGCACACGGTTTTGCAGGGCGCGGTCACTTTCGGGCAGGTCAGACCACCAGACTTCCTCCAGTCCTGCAAAATCAAGGCGCGGCCACGCGGCGCACAGGGCGGAGGCGGGTGAGCCTTCATCGCAGGAATACATGCCGCGTTCGCGCACTAATGGCGTGATTTCTGGTGTAATACCCAGCGCCTTGGCTATGGGGGCGGCTGTCTCCAGTGCCCGTGTGAAAGGGGAGACCAGAATGCGGGTAATGGGTTCAGCGGCGAGTTCCTGCACCAGCCGTTGGGCATGGTCGCGTCCCTGCCGTGACAGACTTGGGTCTGCCACGCCGGGGTCTCGGCCTGTCAGGGTGTAGAGCCGGTTGAATTCGCTTTCGCAATGCCGCAGAATAATCATACCTAGAAATAGGGAGAAGACGGGAGTTTTCGCAAGAGGATGCCGCATCTTGTCGCATCTGATGCGGTCTGCCGCATTGTAACAGGCAGGGGGCTTGTCTATGTGTAAGGAAAGCCCAGTTCCTGAGTGTGTCGTGCCCAAGGGGGCGGCCACGTAGAAAATGGACATGTGAAAGATGGATTTCTCTTTCGGCCACTTCCCGGTCGATCTGATTCTTTTTGCTCTGGTTGCGGCCTTTCTGGCGCTGCGCCTGCGAAGCGTGCTTGGCCGGCGCGTGGGCATTCAGCCTGCGCCCATGCCTGTGCCGCCGCGGCCAGACGCCGCAGGTAAGGTCATAGACGGTAAAGCCGCCCAGCCTGAACAGGCTGCGGATTATGATATCCCAACACCCGGCACCCGTGTTGGGCAGTTGCTGGCTGACATCCACACTCAGGACCCGACATTCAGCCCGCAGCAGTTTCTGTCCGGTGTGCAGACGGCCTTCCGGCAGGTTGTAAAAGCCTTTGCAGAAGGAGACCGCACCACATTGCAGGCGCGTCTGACCCCTGCGGTCTATCAGTCTTTTGATGCGGCTATTACGGCGCGTGATGCTGCTGGTGAAAAGCAGCGGACAGAAATCCGTGCGATTCGGTCTTTGGGCATTGAAGACGTGCGTCTGACACCGCTTGCGGTTGGCACAGGTGCGTCCGTTGATGTGCGTATTGTCTCTGACCAGATTAGCCTTGTGCTTGGTAGTGATGGCCAGCCGGTTAGCGGTATGGACGCCGTGACCGAGTTTTCTGATCTATGGACGTTTGAACGCCTGCTGGGTGCAGGTGGCAGCAGCTGGCGTCTGGCGTCGGCACGTAGTGCGTGAAGGCAGCAAAAGGGCCTGCGTCTGAAACGCCGATTCGGTCTCGGCGCTACAAGGTTGGGCGGCAGGAAATTGTCAGGGGTGATTGCTTGCGTGTGCTCAGACGCATGCAGGCTGACTCCGTTGACGTGGTTGTCACCTCTCCCCCGTATAACATAGGCCTGTCCTACCGCAGCTATCCTGATCGGAAGGAAGAAGCCCATTATCTTGACTGGATGATGGAGGTCGCGGCAGGTCTGCGCCGTGTGTTGCGGCCTGACGGGTCGTTTTTTCTCAATATCTCCGGCTCATCAGCACAGCCTTGGCTGCCGTTTGAACTTGCAGTGCGTTTGCGGTCGCTGTTTGTGCTGCAAAATCATATCACTTGGGTCAAATCCATTTCGGTGGGGGATGACAGCTTCGGCCATTTCAAGCCCATGAACAGCAAGCGCTACCTACACCGCGGGCATGAGCATCTGTTCCATTTCACGCTTGAAGGCGATGTCATTCTTGATCGGCTGACGGCTGGGGTGCCATATAAGGATAAATCAAACATCGCGCGCCGTGGCCATGCACAGGACCGGCGGTGCCGGGGCGATGCCTGGTTTATTCCGTATGAAACGGTGCGCGGCCGGTCAGAAAAGTTTGATCATCCCGGTACGTTTCCAGTTGCCTTGCCCGAGCAATGTATTCTGCTGCATGGCCGCAAGGATGCCGATATCCTTGACCCCTTCATGGGGACAGGCACCACGCTTCTGGCGGCCCAACGCATGGGGTGCCGTGGGGTGGGAATAGAAATAGATGCTGATTACGTAGCCATTGCCCGCAAGCGTTTGGTGGAAGATCAGCAAGAAATCGATAGTTGATAATCGATTTTCTTCATCATTTTTATGAAAATAATCTATTTGACAGTTTGATATGTATCAAACACAACCCTGACGAGAATGAATAAAAGTAAATGAACGTTATCAAAAGATCGTCAGGAGTTTGGTGTTGCGTAGATTAATTGCTTCTCTGGTTGGGGTGGGTGTTCTTGCTTATGGCGGGACAGTTGCGTTCCTGACGCATTTTGACCACACGACGGCACCGGGGCTTCCTGCGTCTTCTCCTACCCTGAAAGACCCGGTTGCGCTGGCGGCGTTCAATACGCTGGGTGAAGCCCGGTGTGATTACTGTCATGCTCTGGGGCGTGATCTGCCATTTTACTTCAAGCTGCCACTGGCCAAGCAGTTGATGGAAAAAGACCTGCATGAAGGTCTGCGCCACTTCCGTATTGAACCTGTTCTTGAAGCCTTCAAGCAGGGCACACCACCCTCAGAAGAACAGCTTTCCCGTATTGAGGAAGTGATTACCCAGAACCGTATGCCGCCAACAATGTATCTGCTGATGCACTGGCATGCTCATCTGTCTGATGCTGAACGTCAGTCCGTTCTGCACTGGGTAGAAGAAACCCGTCGCAAATATTACGCCGACACGGGCGCTACAGCCAAAATGGCGGGTGAGCCTGTCCGTCCGGTGCCAGCCAGTGTTCCGGTTGATGCAGCCAAGGTTGTTCTGGGCCGTCAACTGTTCTTTGATAAGTCATTGTCAGGCGATGGCACGTTGAACTGTGCAAGCTGCCATGACCTGAACCACGGCGGTGTTGACCATCTGACCACGGCAACGGGTATTGGCGGGCAGAAAGGCCCCATCAATGTGCCGACCGTGTATGACGCCTATTTCAAAATTGCCCAGTTCTGGAATGGTCGCGCTGCTGATCTGGCTGAACAGGCCGCCGGTCCGGTGATGAACCCTGTTGAAATGGGGTCGCATGATTGGGCAGGGGTTGCCGCAAAATTGCAGGCTAACCCTGAATATACCAATCTGTTCCAGACAGCATTTGGCCCGAATGCCAGCATTGATCAGAACACCATTACCACGGCGATTGGCGAATTTGAAAAAACGCTGCTGACCCCGGACAGCCCGTTTGATGATTATCTGAAGGGCAATGCTTCAGCCATCAGCGATCAGGCAAAGCGTGGGTATGAAAAATTCAAGAGCATCGGGTGCTCGGGCTGTCATAGTGGTATTGCGCTGGGCGGCGGTGCCTATGAAGCCATGGGGCTGGAAGCGGATTACTTCAAAGACCGTGGTGGCAAGGTAACGGATGCGGATGAAGGACGTTACACCGTGACCCATAACGAGGCTGACCGCTTCCGTTTTGTGGTGCCAACCCTGCGCAACATTGACCAGACAGCACCTTACTTCCACGATGGCAGCGTGAAAACGCTGGATGAAGCCGTGCGCAAAATGGCCCGTTATCAGACGCCTGATGCCAACATTTCCGATCAGGATGTGGCAGATATCGTGGCCTTCCTGAAAACCCTTACGGGCAAGTATCAGGGGCGTTCACTGGCTGATATGGCCCAGTAAGGCTAGTATCATCGCTTGAAAGCAGACCCGTCCGCAGGCGATAAGCTTGCAGACGGGTTTTTTTATGGACATTGCCTGATCGGCAGGGGGCTTGAGCGTTGGTGAAGCGGCGTCATTTACGGGATGAGGAAAAGACGCTGTGGCAACACGTCATGAGGGATGTTGTGCCGTTCCACGCAAAGCCCTCGCTTCCGGTTACAGAAACAACATCTGACCCTTCGGCGGGCGAGGTGCCTGCCGAGGCTCCGCGTCCGTCTGGTGCCCGGATGCCCCGGCGCAGGGCACGGTTGCGCACGGTTGATGCCGCGTGGTTTGTACCCCCCGTTAAGCCCACGGTGCAGGTGCAGCATGCGCCCCATCCCACCGATTCAATCGGTAAGCGCTATCCCGGCGTGGATAACTATAGCTGGCGCACTTTTTCAGAAGGGGAAATGCGCATTGAGCGACGATTGGACCTGCACGGGCTGGTTGCGCAGGAAGCCTTTCGTCGTCTGATGGAGTTTATGGATGTGGCCCATGTGCGCGGCTTGCGCTGCGTCGAAATCATCACGGGCCTTGGCACAGGGCAGGAAGGGGGCATTCTGCGGCGTGAATTACCGCACTGGCTGGCACGACCCGAAATCCGGCACCGTGTTCTGGGGCTGTCTTACCCGCATGGGGGGAACAAGGGGTCAGTTCGGGTTCTGTTGCGCCGCCGCAGGGCTTGATCGGCGTGCTGCGGCATCACGCCAGCGCGGCACGTTGAGCGCTATCCAGCGCCGCAATGCCATAATGACACTAATGTCGGGTGACATTTCCGCATAAGCACTAATGCAGGCTGCGCCCGTCAGCATGGTTTGGTTTTCATCACGCGCATGATCGCGGGCTTCCTGTGCTGCGGCAGCCGCCTGACACGCATGCCGCCAACGGGCGACCGTGGCTGGCGGTGACAGAATGGGAAGCATCAATCCGGCCTTCATGCTGATTGCGGCTGCCGTCGCCGCCCATGCATTATAGAGCAACCCGGCGGGAACGCGATGCCGCTCCTGCCGATACACGGTGGCGAAATCAAGTGGCAGGCCGTGATTTTGGAACGCACTGTGGGTCGGTGCATTGGCAAAAAGCGGCAGAAAGTCATCGTCCTGCAACGCAGCGATCCGGTTACTGTAATCAGCATCAAACGGAAGCTGGATGACATCGACTGTGCCGGCACGCAACGCATCGATTGCGGCGTCAGGCGTGGCAAACCCGGTGATGGGTAACGGTCGGAGAGAAAGCAGATCAAGCGCCAGAACAGTCGGCAGTTCTGCACCGCCATAACGTGACACCCCGACACGCAACGGCTGGCCCTTCAAAAACCCTGCGAAAGAGCGGTGTAACGCGGCTTTGCCGACTGCGACCGTTGGCTGCTGGCTTATGAAGGTTGGCACCCAGCGCAGATAATCATAATGGACGCGGGAATCCCCTGTCAGCGCCGCAAGAACCACTGTGCCGGGCGCAATGATGCCTGATGGCGGAATGGCCTGTTCCTGTTGAATGTCAAACAGATTGGCACCTGTTACACCATCCCATCCGGTTGTTGTGGTCAGTGTAAAAGGCGCTGAATATTGAAGCGCATCGGCAAGCAGAGGGGCAAGGACAGAGGCCCAGTGCCCACATTGGCTATCCGCAATGCCAGCAACAATCAGTGGGGCAGGGGATTGGCCGTCACCGGGCAGATTGGCCGCAATATCGTAGCGCAGGCCGGGTGCGGCCCGCGCGGCAGAAAGGGAATACAGACCAGAAAGCGCGCACCCCAGCGCCATACGGCGTGAGAGAAGTGCTGGCGGTCTTGGTGTTTGATCTATCTGCTTTCGGCGCGGCACTCTGTAAAATCTCCCTTGGTCTTAATTTTCTTTTGTTGTCCTTAGTGGGCCAGCGTGCGCGGATCAGGGAGAAAACCTTCAGCACACCGACACACAATTAAAAATTCATCGCGGCAAAATCACGGCGTTTGCATTACGGCCATTTAACTTCCGGCGGCATACTCATCAAAATAGCTTCCGTGTGCCCGCCCGTTTTCAGGCCAAACAACGTACCACGGTCATGGAGCAGATTAAACTCCACATAGCGGCCACGGCGCACCAGTTGGACTTCGCGTTGTTCTGGTGTCCATGGCTCCATCATGCGGCCGCGAATAATTTCCGGGTAAGTTTCCAGAAAGGCCAGCCCGACATCTTTGGTAAAGGCAAAATCTTCTGCAATGTCTCCGCTATCCAGACGATCATAGAAAATACCGCCCAGACCACGGGGTTCATTGCGGTGTGGTAGAAAGAAGTATTTGTCACACCACGCCTTGAAACGCGGATAATACTCCGGGTTGTGTTTGGCGCAGGCCTGTTCAAACCCGGCGTGGAAGCGGGCGGCATCGTCAATCGCTTCTTCAGATGCGGGGAACATGGGGGTAATATCGCCGCCACCGCCAAACCAGCCTTTGGTGGTAATAATCATGCGTGTGTTAAAATGTGCGGCTGGCACCAGCGGGCTGCACATATGGGCGACAAGGCTAATGCCTGTGGCAAAAAAGCGTGGGTCTTCTGATGCACCGGGGATGGTGGCGGCAAATTCAGGGCTGAATGTGCCTTCTACGGTAGAGACGTTGACCCCGACTTTTTCAAAAACGCGGCCTCGCATCACGCTCATGATACCGCCCCCACCGGGTGAGCCATCATCATTCGGGCGGTCCCAGCTTTTGCGTTCAAACCGGCCTGCCTGCTCGTGCCCTGCCAGAATGGGGCTATTGTTCTGCGCGCCTTCATCTTCAATCTGTTCAAAAGCAGCGCAAATTTTATCACGCAGGGATTCAAACCAGGCACGTGCGTCAGCCTTCAGTGCGGTATGGGCCGGAACGGAATCAGCTTTTGTGGGTATCATGCCGGGTCGTGTGTCCTTTACGCGCAGGGAGCACCCCCTGCCATTCGTTTCGTAAGGGGTGCGCTTTCTTGGCGATCATTGCAAGATCAGCCTTTTCATCGCTAAACACAGGGGCGCTGTAAAGACAGTTGCGCCAGAAACTCTGGCAGAAGAAGCACATGCAGTCCCTGTGCCATCTGCGCGTGAAGCGACTGTTGCGGCAGGTACAGCAGGCAGAATGATGGCTGAAGGGCGATTATCCCTTCGGTAAAGCAGGGCAGGATACAGCAGATGGCAGGCACCCCGTCTTATCAAAAGCAGCACTCGCCAACCGGAACATCCGTGGGTGTGTCTGCTTTTGTAAAAGAGTATATGGGCTTTCTGTTACCGCGTGATCTGAACATGCTGTGGACAGTGGGTGCCATGTTGCTGGCCGTTCTGGCCCTTATGGTCATGAGCGGTCTGAGCCTTGCGCTGTCATATACGCCAGACGCCACATTGGCCTTCCATTCGGTTGAGGCGTTGGAGCGTCGTCTGCCAGCAGGCTGGTTGTTACGCAGCCTGCACATGACGGGTGCCAGCTTTTTTATGGCAGCTCTTTATCTGCATGTGTTCCGGGGGCTGTGTTACGGGTCTTACCGTGCGCCCCGTCGTGGACTGTGGCTGATTGGCACAGCTTTGCTGGTTATGGTCATGATCACGGCTTTTGCTGGCTATGTATTACCATGGGGCCAGATGTCTTACTGGGGGGCTGACGTTGCCGGGAAAGCTGTCGGGGCCGTCCCGGTTGTGGGCCCTTTGCTTGAACGTGTTTTTCTGGGTGGAGATGCCCCCGGCACGGCAACATTGCATCGTATGTTCGTGCTGCATTTTACGTTGGCGTTCAGCATTGTCGGGGCCGTAATTCTGCATGTGGCCGTTCTGCATGCGAAGGGGAGTAGTAGCCCATCGGGTCGAATTGGCGAGCAGCCTGACCGTAAGCTGCCTTTTTATCCTTATTTTACCATCAAGGACACGCTGGGCGTTGTTCTCATGTCCCTGCTGTTTACGTTGGTGATGTGTTTCTGGCCCGGACTGATAACGGAAAGCGCGAATTATCGGCCGGCTAACCCCCTGCATACGCCCGCAGATATCGAGCCAGAATGGTACTTTCTGCCTTTCTACGGCATGTTGCAGGCTGTGCCGTCAAAATTCGGAGGGCTGGTGGTTTCCGCCGGAGCCGTCGTCATTCTGTTTTGTGTGCCGTGGCTTGATAAAGGGGCAGACAGCCTGTTGCCGTGGGCTGGGCATCGCTGGCTGGCCCGTGTGGCCTTGGGTGTTTTGGTTGTGTCTTTTATCGTGGCTGGGTTGGCTGGGCGGCATCATGTGCAGGGGCCTTGGTTATTGGCCGGGCGCATCGCTACGCTGGGATATTATGCTTACTTCCTTGCCTTTTTACCGTTTTATGCGCGCCTCGGCAGGCAAGGAGAGGGCGCATGAAAATACTTTCTAGGCTCTCATCCCCTCTTGTTCTTGGTGTCGGTCTTGGCGCTGTCAGTCTGGTAGGCGTTGGCTCCGCAGCCGCGCAGTCGCTTGCCCCGGCGCATGCGCCTGAACAGAACTGGTCTTTCAAAGGGCCGCTGGGCCATTTTGATCTTGCCGCAGTGCAACGTGGCTACGCTGTTTTTGCTGGCGTTTGTGCCTCTTGCCACGGTCTGTCCGATCTGCATTTTTCAGATCTGACGGAGACAGGTTTAACATCCGAACAAGTCAGTGCTCTGGCCGCAGCATGGCAGGTGGCGGATGGGCTAGATACAGACGGGCGCTTAAAACATCGCAAGGCTTCCCCTGATGATGCGCTTCCTGCACCGTATCCTAACGCGCAGGCTGCACGGGCTGCTAATCGGGGTGCCGTACCGCCAGACCTTTCTCGCATTACGCAGGTGTACCCGGGTGGGGCTGATCGGGTTTTCGCTTTACTGACAGGCTATACGGTATCTGCGCACACTTCCGTGCCAGCAGCGGCCGGTAACAGCGGCAACCTGATTGAAGCGAAAGCAGAAAAGACCGCAGACCATGACGCTGGTGGTTTTGCCAATCGCTATGCCATTGGGCACCGGACAGCGATGCCGCCACCCTTGCGACCTGCCGCTGTTGCTTATAGCGACGGCACACCCCCTACGGTTGAGCAGGAAGCCCGTGATGTTACGACCTTCCTGGCGTGGGTTTCAAACCCGCATGCAGACAGCAAGCGCAGGCTGGGTGTTGGCGTGACGCTTTATCTGTGTTTTCTCGCAATCCTACTTGTCATCCTGAAGCGGAGAATCTGGTCTGATGTCCGAAGATAATGTTGTGGAACCTGTAATCGGCCTTATTGGTGGCTCTGGCCTGTATGATATTGATGGTCTGGAAGACAAGGAATGGCGCACGGTTGAAACGCCATGGGGCAGTCCGTCTGACCAGCTTCTGTTCGGGCGTCTGGATGGTGTGCGCTGCGTGTTTCTGCCACGTCATGGGCGTGGTCATCCTATTCCGCCCTCTCGCCTGAACTATCGGGCCAATATTGCGGCGCTGAAAATGTCCGGGGTTACGGATATCGTGTCGCTCTCCGCTGTCGGGTCTTTGAAAGAAGAACTGCCCCCCGGACATTTTGTCATTGTCGATCAGTTTATCGACCGCACGATCTGGCGTGAAAAAAGCTTTTTCGATACCGGCTGCGTTGCCCATATTTCTATGGCTGACCCACTATGCGCCCGTATAGGGGATGTGCTTGAAGCCCAGACCAAGGCGCTGGGAATTGAAGCCACACGTGGCGGCACTTATCTGGTGATGGAAGGCCCCCAGTTTTCAACCCGTGCGGAAAGCGAGTTGTATCGCACATGGGGGTGCTCGGTTATTGGTATGACCAATATGCCGGAAGCCACTTTGGCCCGTGAAGCGGAAATCTGCTACGCCACAGTCGCCATGGTGACAGACTACGATTGCTGGCACACCGAGCATGACAACGTGACGGTCGATAGCGTTGTGAAAATCATGCAGGGCAATTCAGCCAAGGCCAAGGCGCTTGTCAAAGCGGTTATTCCCGCACTGGGTAAACCGCGTGGTTTGTGTTTCGCAGGGTGTGACCGTGCGCTTGAACACGCCATCATTACCGCACCTGAAGCACGTGACCCGGCCTTGATCAGCAAGCTGAAAGTGGTTGCTGGACGCGTTCTTGGCGGCTGATGAGAAAGCGTCTCTTGCGTGAGAAGGCAAAGCAGTGAATGTTGGGGCTAATGAAATGAGTGGCCTGTAACTGTTATGTCTTCTTCACGCTTTCCAGAGACTAATTCGCGCCCGATAGCTCTTGTGACCGGGGCTGCTGGTGGCATCGGGGGCAGGCTTGTTACCCGGCTGGTTGCACAGGGCTATCATGTGCTGGCATTCAGCCGGAAAGCAGATACGGCGCAGCAACCCTTTGTCACCCCCATAGCGTGTGATCTGACTCAGCCTGCGCAGATTGAAGCTGCTGTGGCAGACCTTGCCGCCAAGAAAATTAACTTGCAGGCCATTGTCCATTGCGCCGGGGTGATAACCCCGCAGCGCATGGGCACGACCAATACAGCCTGTGTGTCAGCACAGTTGATGGTTAATCTTGAAGCACCCATCTTACTGACCATGCTGGCACTGCCCTTGCTCCCTGCGGGTGCGCATATTGTGTTCATCAATTCCATGGCGGCTCTGGTGCCGCTTGAAGGCAGCAGCATTTATACCGCCAGCAAATTCGGCTTACGTGGGTTTGCCTTATCTCTGGCGCAGGATGTTCAGAAACGTGGCATCCATGTATCGTCCGTTTTTCCGGGTGCTGTTGATACGCCCATGCTGCGGCGGGAAATTGATGCGGGTGGGTCTCCTCTGAATTTTGTCACAGCGCCTGCCACGGCTGATGAAATTGCTGCCATTGTGCAAAAGCTTTTGCGCGTCCCCCGGGCGGAGGTGTTCTGCCCAAGTTCGGATGGGGTTCTAGCGCAACTTATGCTGATGATGCCCCGCGTGTGGCGGCTGGTTTTGCCGGTGCTTTTGAAAAAAGGCAGGAAAGGACAGAAGAAATATCTGGCCGCGCAACAGCCATCTGACAAATGAGGGCTGCATGAACCGTATCGGTTCTACGTGAAAATCTGCGGCAAAAGAGAAAAAGGGAGGCCGGGGTAACTGGCCTCCCTTTTTTGTATTTCAGAATGTAACGGCGGAGCGCATACCAACAATATTGCCGCTGTTGGGGCCAATGTAATTGCCGGTTTTGTTGGTGACGTCTGCGTGGGTGTAGTTAAACATCAGACGGGCGAAGCTTAGCAGATACCAGTTCACACCAATGGTTGCTGTCCAAGCACGACCTCCCGTGGGGATGGATGTCGCATCGATCCAGTCCCATCGTGCGGCAACTTCCCAGCCACCGTAACCACCTTCTGTCAAAGGGTGCAAAATACGCGGTGTGGCCCACTGACCGGTATGGGCGAAGTAGTTGGGGGTTTCCCCTGTCAGGAACGCACCAGTCTGGAAACTGAAAGCCTGCTCCGTGCCCTTCGCCCCCAGATAGCGTCTGCTGACTGTTAGGCCGGGAACGGTGTCGCGCAGTTGCATATGGCGTGCGCCATATTCAGCCAGCGCCCACGCTGACCCGTAGATACCAAATAGTTCAAGGCCCCCAGCCATGGAGTTAGCCAAAGGTACCATAGGGCCGAACTGAAGACTGAAGGCATCATCAGTGCGGGCGAGCAGACGAATACTTTGTGAGAACGTCGTTGCAGGTTTGACGTCCTCATAAAATCCCCAAGCACCCAAATGGATAAGAGCTTTTTTGTTGCGCCATGGGATATAATGCGCGCGTAGCATGTAGGTCATGTCATCGCGAACATTGTTGGTGACATTGGCGCTATTTACGTCATTTCCACTAATCTGTGTGGCGACATGCCAATTGTCACCAAAGATATTGAATGCGCCGCCCAGACCGTACCATCCTTTGACTGGCAGAAGCGCGTTGGCAACAATGTCACGATCAAGAAACACTGTCTGATCCGACCCTGTAGAGCCGTCAAAGCTTCTTTCGTTAAATTTGTTCCCAAGCGTATATTCAACAAGATGACCTGCCATCTTGTCGCTCCATGTCATGAAAGCGCTGACAACAGAGAGTTGATTGTTAGAGTAGTCGCCTTCAAACACCCATGAAAGTTGGTGAGCGTTGCCTTCAACTCCCAGACGTGCGGCGCGTAATGTGGTGCGCGAGACATTCTGTGCAGGAAAGCGGGAGCCAAAACCTGAGCCATAATCAGCCAGAATACGCCCGCGCATACGGAAGGAGTAAGCATTGTCTGGGGTTGTGATTTCAGGCAGGCCCTTACCCCATTTCAGCACAAGCCCACCGACCGTGGTTGTGCGGTTAGAGGTCGGGATTTGTGACGCCACGCCCATAACAGGTGCGGAGCCAGATGGCATATTTGAAATAGCCCCGAAAGACCCTGGTGCAGCGGCAGTCAGAGGGTAGCTGGCGTGCCCGGTATCTATGAACAGCGGGTTTTGTGTTGGTGTCGTGTCGCCCGCAAACTTGATGTCTTCTACCGGGCCAGACTTCAAAGGTGGCGTGACACGCGCGACAGACTCACGGGGGTAAAGCGCAGGACTGCGTACAAAAGGTTTGCGCGTGGATTGTTGTGCGGCGGCATTGGCGTTGGTAGCTGCCGCAATATGCACTGTCCGTTTTTCAACATTTGAAAGACGGGATTGCAGTTCATGGATTTGTTGGGCCTGCATTTTTACAAGGCGCGTCAGTTGCTGCACATCGGAGTCAGAGGACGCAGCATAAGCGTGTGTGGTGTGTGTCATAAGACCAAGCACACCAATGCCAAGAGTAAAGCGATTTCGCATGGAGGTATCTGCTACAAGGCGTGAAAACGCACGGCGGGTGGGGATCATGGTGTGGTTTTGTCGTACGGGCGCGCCATTAACGTCGCAGCCAGTCCGCACAGGGCGGCCAGAGCAAGCCATGCACCAGGAATGGCGCGATTGCCCGTGCTGTGAATAAGCCAGGTGCATACTGTGGGGGTAAAACCACCCACGCAGGTTGCCAGACTATAGGCCATGGAAAAGCCAGTCGTGCGGATACGCGGGGGCACAATTTCTGTCAGATACACAACAGCGGCCCCGTTATAGGCGCTATAGATTATCGCCAGCCACAGTTCGACGGTCAGCAGCCGCCCGAAAGACGGGGCCGATACCAGCCAGCTCATTGCCGGGTAAGCCGTAAAAATGGCTAGAACAGTTGACGTAATCAGCAGCTTTTTGCGGCCAACACGGTCAGAGAGAGCGCCAAAAACAGGCAGCAGTAAAAAGTTTGCCAAGCCCACACATAATGTCACGACTAGACTGTCTATTGTTGAAAGATGCAGAACGGAACTGCCGAAGGACGGCGTGTATGCCGTAATGATGTAGAAAGAGGTTGTGGTCATCAGGACCATAAGCAGGCCGGTCGAAATAATGCGCCATTCGCGCACAATGGTCTGCACGATTTCAGAAAAATGAGGGGGCTTGTGCGTGTTGGCGAAGGATTCCGTTTCCTGCAGGTTACGCCGCAGGAAAAACAGAACAGGCACAATCAGACAGCCAATCAGCAGGGGAATACGCCATCCCCATGCCACCATATCTGGCGGGGAAATGAGAGATGCCAGCACAACGCCAATGGCTGCCGCTGCCATAACCGCCAACTGCTGCGATGCAGATTGAAAGGAGACGATAAAACCGCGGTTATGCGGCTGGGCAATTTCAGCCAGATAGACCGACGTTGACCCCAGTTCGACCCCGGCCGAAAACCCCTGAAGCAAGCGCCCCGATAGCACCATAAGGGGGGCTAGAATACCAATGGCCGCATAACCGGGTGTTAGCGTCAATGTCAGCGTGCCGATAGACATAAGGGTGAGGGTAAGGATCAGCCCTTTGCGGCGGCCAATACGGTCTACATAGGCACCAAGCAGAAGCGCACCCAATGGGCGCATCAAAAAGCCTGCGCCGAACGTGGCGAAGGACATCATGAGTTCTGCATAGGGGTCTGTGGACGGAAAGAAGGCGCGACCAATGGCGGCGGCATAATAGCCAAACACCATGAAGTCATACATCTCCAGCATGTTGCCACTGGCAACCTGTGCTGCGGCTTTCATGCGTTCACGCTTGGTCATGGGCGGGGTAGAAAGATGCCGCGTATCATCCGTGGTAACGGTTTCAGAACAGGCAAGGCCGGAACAGGTGCTGCTGGTGCTTTGTGTCATGACTCATTTCTTGATGTTTTATTATTGAGCCCGCCTCACAGGGCGAATTCCCACCATATGCTGACATGCATGACTTAATTATTAATTTCTGTCCACATTTTCTCAGAAGGATGTGAGTATTGGCTGACCGCGGCATTTTTGCTACGCTTCAGGCTACCAAGGGTTTTCAGGGCAAAAGCGCTTTCCGAATATCCTGCGAATAGTTTTCTTCAGGTAGTGCGGTAGGTGGTCGCTGAATACGGCTATGCTGTTTCAATGTTTTGAAATCCATATCATCAGATTTCAAAAGTCCCAGATCATATGCCAGAGAAGCCGTGTAGCCACTTAACAGCACACGCCAGTCTAACCGATAGCGAAACCGTGCCTGTGCCCGTGCCAGAATACCCGTGGTGCAGTTATCGGTCAGGGTATTGTACCATGCAGGCTGACGGGCCAGAGTGTGAATTTCTGCCAGATAGCTAAGGAAAAGACGTTCTCTGGCCGCATCGGAAAGGGCGACTTGGTACAGATAGACGCGTTCCTTACGGATATCTGTGCGGACGCCAATCAGGTCTCTTTCATCAGCCGTAACGTAAAAGAGTTCGTAATGATGAAAAAACCCGGCAATGGCGGAGTAGGGAAATCTTTTCTGCCGTCGTGTTTCAATGGAGATGGCCAGATGTTTGCCGTCCCGGAAGCCAAAGCTGAGGAACACATGCGCAATCGAGTCACCTGCCCAATAGGATGTAATCAGATCAAGTGATGTCAGATCATCCAGATTATAATCAGCATCATAGTACTGCGGGGTGTAGGTATCGGGCGTTGTGTAAATAAAGTTTCTTACATGCTTAATGTGGGCAATGCGGCCCTGAAGGATGGCATCTGCTGGGATGGCGTATTCACCAGCCCAGTCTCGGTCATTGCGTGGGGCATCCGTGCAATACCAGACCAGAAAACCTCCAAATAAAAATGCAAGGGACAGGTTTTTTCTCAAGCGTGTTTTGATGAGAAAAACTGCGCAGAGAACCAGAACCGGAAAAGTCCCTGTCAGCGTTAAGCGCAAACTGTCTGGCAAAAGGGTGGAGTAATAAAACGCCGCAGTGGCAAACGCTGTGCCGCATAATACAACAAACGCTGCAACCCATCGCATCCAGCGGTGAGGGAGGCGGCTGCTACGATGCGCCGTTTTCATGGTGTCTGGGCACCGGCATGTGCCGGAGCAGAGACCCCGGCAGGACTGAGTGGGGTCAAGGCTGGCGGTTCTGGCTTGTCATGGAAAGGGCGCTGGGTAGGAATATATTCACCCCCCAAAGTCATAATGTCCCTTTTAGTAACAAAATCATCAGGGGTTGCGTGGTCGTCATCGTGTAATTGTTGCAGGAGAATACGACGGACTTCAGAAATCGTAATCGGGTTGGACTGTGTGGAGTGGGAAGAGTGCCGTACCACAAGCTCCGAATTAACGTCCTCAATATGTGCGCTTTTGTAGGACACAACGCCATCATCGCTTTTTGCCAACGCATTGTTGCCCAACACAGGGATAATGGAATGGGCGTCAATATCTTGCGCTACGGGGATTGTGGCGAGCGATTTGATGAATGAACTGCGAGGCGACATGCCATAGACACTCCCGACACGCCATGGACGCATGTTCAGGCGGCGAATAGTGGGGTCACTGGTGAGAACGGCTTTTGTCACTTCCGTTACGGTCAGCGGAAACGTAACCATTCGTCCGACCATATGCGCAATTGAAAACCCGGCAATATAGCTGCCGTGTTGCGGTGTGGAAATGAACACGACACTTTTGACGGACGGCATGGGTTCAGGAAACAACGCGTCCTGCAATAGGGTTTTGTTTTGGGCGGACAGATTCAAACTTTCAAGCGGGCGAGACACCATGCCGTTCCACAGCTTGTCCTGCGCATGAACGGCGAGGAGTTTTATCAGTAAGCCACCCTGACTGTGGCCAATCAACGTGATTTTGCCCAATGCAGGGTCAGATTGCATACCCCCAAAATGTTTGACGGCATCGTCTAATGATTTACGAAGTTGGAGCGCAGAATAAGGAATAGGGTTTCCCGTTGCGTACGAAAAAAACCAGAATTCGTAATGGTTGCGAATATTCGGGTCTTCCAGCAGATCATTCACCATATCCGCCCATCGCGCAGCGCTTGATGCTGTTCCGTGCACCAGCACAACGGGGCGATGGCCGCTGCGGTGTGGTTCAATGGTAATGAGCTGCGGTCTGCTGCTTTGGTCAAACAACCGACCATCTAAAAAGCCTTTATACTCAGCGGACCAATCCATGCCTTCCGTCAGGCTAAGGGCACGGGCGGCTGTCTGGTCATATTGGAGGGGTGTCTGGTTTTGTGCAGCACTCGTCTCTTCAATGGCAGTAAGCTTTAACTGTGCCTGAAGTCTGTTTTTCAGAACCTGCTGGCGGGGTGTGTCAAATGTCAGGAGGAGATTAAGCGGAACACGCAGCCTGTCTGAAACCTGAAAGGATTTTGCTTCCTGTTCGGTGAGATGAGGCAGGGCAGCCACGGGTTCGCCCAGTCCCATATGGCTATACACATTCTGAATTCCCGAGACCTTGAGCCGGGCCAGCGGACGCAAATCAGTCAGATCATGCCCAAACCAGCGATAGTGGGGGAACGGTTCAGAGAGCGTCAGGGAACCAAAAGGAAGCGTCCACTGCTGCGGTGTCAGTACAATGGGAGCCCCCAATGCTTCGGTCAGACCCAGCATGTAAATATCGCACGCTTGCCGGAAATGGCGATCATAAGGGCTGGGGCGGTCAGCTTCCGTGCCGGTGGGGTTCAGGTAGGCATACGCATACAGGGCTGCGGCCATGAACAATGCACGGTCATTCTGTTTGCGCGCACGCTGGTAGCTCAGTTCCGAAAGGGCAAAAAGCTGATCGGGGAGTGTTTGCGCATAAAAATGGTTCTGGGTCATTGTGCGCAGGGCTGCAATCGCCTGCGTAGGGTGAGACCGCCAGAGCGAGAGCAGATTTTGGCGTTGAAGAATGGTGTGGGTGGTATTGCTAAGCGCAGACCCACTTAACGCGCTACGGTTTCGCTCAATGTATGTGTGCTTAAGCGATTGCTGGCTGATGGAAATTGGCGCAGCGCAGCCCGATAGCAGGGCAACGACTGCTAGCGGCAAAAAAGAACGCGACGGAAAACGAAAGCTGGAAATCACACGCACACCGCAAAGACTGTATCAGGTCACGACCAAAAGGGGCCTTCTAAGGCGTGTATCCTATCAGCGGGGATCTGGGCCAGACATAAGCCTGCGATACGGAAAATCTGACGCACCTTGATTGGATCAGGGAAAGACCTGCCGGTAAAGTAATTTGATCAGGCAGAATAAAGACGTGTCAGATCACACGAAATACAGGCAGAAAAAGCCTATAAACGCGACGACAATAATAAATTTTATGGATTGTAACAAATGGTGGAAGGGGTTGGACTTTCCAGAAATCACCAAAAAACGGCAGAAAACCAAGGGAAAACAACTACCGACACTCATTTACCGCATCGGTAGTGCCAGCAGGCAGTCCGAAGCCGTCAAGATAACTTGGAAGCCCTTGTGTCACAATAATCTCTCTTCATTGTTTATTGATCAGAGACCACAAACCAATAGGGAGTCCGTTATTTATCAATTGCTTATGAGGTGAAGAACCCGAGAAACACCCGCTGCTGTCCAGTCTCCACCGCCTCGTGCCGTCTTGATGCCTTGCTCTTCCAACCGTGCTGCCACCTGACGGAGTGACAATCCAGCAGCAGACAATTCCTGCACCAATGGCCTAACGTCTTCAGCAAAGGCTCTGGCGGATTTCCTACGGGCCTCTGATGCTGCCTGTGTGCCTGCTGCATGATCGACCACAGGGCCGCCACGATAACCGCCCAGCACAACGCCACGGGCCTTTGCAGCAGCCAACGCCGCCTTTGTGCGGGCAGAGATAGCTTCACGCTCCTGCTGGGCCACAAGGGCCATAATGCCCACTGTCAGTCTGTTTGCTTGCGGCATATCAGCGGCCACAAACTCCACACCAGCCTTTTCCAGACCAATCAGAAAATGGGCATCACGGGACAGACGGTCCAGCTTTGCTATCAGCAGCACCGAGCCAGTCAGCCTGCAACGCTTCATAGCTTCTGCCAGTTTGGGCCGGTCATTCTTCTTGCCGCTTTCCACTTCCACAAACTCTGCCAGCACTTCTGCGCCTGCTGTGGTCGCATAGTCCTGCACGGCCCTCCGTTGTGCTTCCAGACCCAGCCCTGATTGCCCTTGGCGCTGTGTGCTGACACGGAGATATGTGACAAAGCGGGTCTTCTTGTTCACGGGGCCAATCCTGTTTCATCATCTGCAACGGTGGTTGTGTGGTGATGATACGAAGCAGCCACAGGGAATGACTATGCACAATCAGGAATCAGAGGGATTCGGAAAGCGCATAACGATATTAGATGCCTGATAGCTGTTTGCTGCTTGTGGCCCTGAAAGCCCCGTAGAAGCCCGCACAGCACACCTTCATCCCTTCCGGCACAACTGCACCAGCAGGAAAGAAGAGGCTAACCAGCGGGCGTCTATGAGTCTCTTTTCGCGGCTGGGTCCCATTGCCGGTCCCTAGATTTCAAATTGGCTCAGGATTTCCAATTTCAGAA
>JAEIHY010019907.1:0-11556 GCA_018904565.1 Drosophila tsacasi
CGTTGGTATGGCAATCGCAAGGAGCGACCGATTCTGGCGATACACGGATGGCTGGACAACTTGGGAACCTTCGACAGACTTATTCCCCAGCTCCCAGATTATATAGGAGTGCTATGCATCGATCTCCCAGGACACGGAAGGTCCTCGCACTTGAAACCTGGAGTGTATTACAGCGTCTACGATTACGTGTTGATCATTCCAACTGTGATGAAGGAGTACGGATGGACGAAAGTCTCCCTGATCGGTCATTCATTGGGTGGCTTCCTGTCTTTTCTCTACACGTCACTTGCGCCTCATACCGTGGACATGATCATCACCCTGGATATTTTGCTTTCTGTGTGGAATACTATTGACTACTTGGCGCTGAGCGTCGAGAAACAGCTGGTGGAAGTCGAGCGACAGAAGGAGGGAAATTATAGTGAGCCGCCTTCATACACCACCGCTCAGCTGGAAAAAGTCCTGGCCAAGGGAAGTTATAACTCTGTATTCCCTGAGCTGGCCAAACACTTGCTGCACCGCCAGCTGATCAAGTCCAAGATGTATCCCGAGAGATTCTATTTCTCCAGAGATGCTCGAGTCAAGAACTACCACTACATGGATATTGATCAAGGTCTTGCAAGGGAGATGACGAACCAAGTGAAGAGAAAGCCCTTTCTCATTATCAAGGGTTCAAGGTCGCCAGTTTTGTCACTCAATAGCCACGAGGCAATCCTTATTATGGCCGAGAACAATCCGCATTTCGAGCTCTACGAGGTGGAAGGCGGCACCCACCATGTTCATCTTCATGCTGCCGAGGAGTGCGCCCGGTACATAGTGCCCTTCATCCAGCACCATCGACCGCCAGTTCTCACATCCTGGTCCCTTACAGGAAAGGAAGATCAACTTGCCGCCAAGGAACAGAAAAGCCAACAAAGGCGACTCTTTGGTTGGGGCAAGAAAAAACTCAGCAAATTGTGAAACACCAAAAGTACAAAGTTCAAGTTTTCATTCATCATTGATGGATGATTATAGTGTGAAAAGTATTTAAAAATATCAATTTAGTTTGAGTCCATTTAAATATTAAAAGAGAATTAAGCAACTTGATATTTAATGATATCATCATTGTTTTTACTAAAAATTAAGTACTTATTTTTTAGTCTGAATAAAAAGATCTAAATACAAATAATAAATAAAAGTGTTCATTATTATAAATATATTTATTCTGCAACTGAGTTTTTATAATTTATATGAATCAAATTTATATTATCTATTGCGCTTTTTTTTTAGTGTATTCCAAAGAAATTCTAAAAGTTCTCTTATCTATTTGCCCATGAATGAATGCTCTTTCCACAAAATCGCTCTCTTTTTTGGCTAACATAAAAGGTAAACAATATTAGCAATCAGTTCAGTCGAAGAACAGCTGTTGCGGGCGTGAGAAGTGATACTTAAAAAGTAAAAAGAGCTAATACCACCTACAATCTTGAAGATAATACTGAACGGTGGTACCACAATTATTGAATCGAGTCTAAAAGTTGCCGACGGGCAAAGTTCAAAAGGCCGTCGGGATGGGAACTTTGTCACTGAGCGACGTGAGTAAGCAGAAATGTGAAGAGAAAATAGAAAAAGATAACACCAGCCGGTACTTTCATGTGTGTATTTGTTCTCGCAATCGGAAGTGTTTCAATAGTGATGGAATAAAACTTTTAAAAAGCTTAGTAAATTCGGAGTAAAGTTTGACTACTTCTTTTTACTCAATATAAGTATATAAAATTTCTCTCCAGTTTCAGAATGTAAAAATCCAGGCGCCGTGGGGCCACATCTCCGGTCGTTGGTATGGTAATCGAACGGAACGGCCCATCCTGGCGATCCATGGCTGGTTGGACAACTTGGGAACCTTCGAGCGGCTTATTCCCCTGCTCCCAGATTATATAGGTGTCCTGTGCATCGATCTGCCAGGACATGGAAGGTCCTCGCATATAAAACCTGGACTGTATTACAGTGTCCTCGACTACGTTTACATTATTCCACGGGTGATGAAGGAGTACGGCTGGAGAAAGGTATCCCTGATGGGTCACTCGCTGGGCGGCATCATGGGCTTCATATACACTTCTCTGGCTCCTCATACAGTGGATATGGTAATTTCCTTGGACATTTTGCTGCCGATACCACATACACCACTCTCAAATATGTTGGAGAAGTGGGCTCAGAATATGGAGAAGCATTTGATCGAAGAAGATCGTCAGGAGGAGGGAAATCTGCATGAGCCTCCCTCTTATTCCTACGCCCAGTTGTGCAAGCTTCTGGCCAAAGGAAGCTCCGATTCCGTGACCCCCGAGCTGGCCAAGCATCTGCTGCACCGCCAGGTCACCAAGTCGCATCTCTATCCGGATAGATTTTTCTTCTCCAGGGACGGACGAGTCAAGTTCTACAATGTAAGCCACATGGAATTCGGATTAGCTGAAGAGATGGCGCGGCGTATTCAGAGGAAGCCGTACTTAATTTTAAAGGGTTCGAAGTCAATTCACTTGCCGCTTGACCAATGCAAGGAGACTATGTCCATTCTCAGTCAAAACAATCCGCACTACGAGTTCTACGAGGTGGAGGGCACCCACCATGTTCATCTTCATGCAGCCGAGGAGTGTGCCCGGCACATAGTTCCCTTTATAAGACATCATCGACCTCCTGTCCTTACAACTTGGTCTTTGGCTGGAAAGGAGGCTGAATTAAGCCTAACCGAGAGACGCAGGGAAATGGAGAAATATCTAGCGAGGAGCAGGAATAATAAAAGCAAGCTGTGAAGAAGCTTGTATTGAGAAAAGTATTATTAGAATTATCAGTTGTAGTAAAATAAATAAATAATATGACTAATAAATAGTCCAAGAAAAGTCAAAGTCAAAGATGGTCTATCAATAACATTGAATAATTGCAGTTTTCTTTGTATTCATGATGTAAATGGAATAAGGTAACACATGTTCTCATTGCAAATACTCATACTTAGCTTTGCTTGTTAAGAGAATATTTCTAAAGTCTCTTTATAATTGTTCTCTTATTTCTTGCTGTTTGTTTTCAAGTTCTTCTGCATTCTCTTAATCTTTGATTTGTTTTTTCCATTCTTCAAGAGATTGCTGTACAACGAAAATTAGTTGCTGTTCAGCAGTCAAAGGGAATGTTCTAAATTCCCAGACCTTTATTAACGAGGATCGGCTTTGTATTTTGGCTATATATTAGCAAGATAATACCAAAGGTCGCCAAATAATTAGTAGTTAAAGTAAATAAGCTAGCGGAGGGCAAAGATCAGTGGTTGCCATGGGAACCTTGTCATTGAGCGATGTGAGTATACAGAGAAAACTAAAGAGATCAGATCAGGGGAGATACTACAGAGTGCAAACTCTCTGAGAAATGCAAAAGATAACGTCTTTGCAAAAGCTTTGTTAAATGTGCATTTGCCTCAAAGTAGCTACAGTTTATCTGAGCTGATAAGCACATTTTAAATTTTATTAATCGATAATAACTTGACGTACATGGAACACTTTTATCTTAACATAAACCCAATCAATTAATAATTTTAGCTATCAAGCTATACATTTCCTGTTTTACTTGCAGTGTGAGGAGGTGAGGATCCCTGCTCCCTGGGGTCATATCTGCGGTCGCTGGTATGGCAACCGAAGGGAGCGACCGATCCTTGCCATTCATGGCTGGTTGGATAATTTGGGAACCTTCGATAGACTGATTTCCCTGCTGCCTGATTATTTAGGAGTTTTATGCATCGATCTTCCGGGACACGGCAGGTCCTCTCATCTGCCGCCAGGAATGCACTACAGCATCTACGAATATGTGTACATCATTCCCAGGGTTATGCACGAGTACGGCTGGAAGAAGGTCTCCCTGCTGGGTCACTCCCTGGGCGGCATCATTAGCTTCTTCTACGCAGGTCTGGCTCCACACACGGTGGACATGGTTATCTCTCTGGATATTCTTCTAACCACTCCTCTTCGGAACGCGGAGCTAAGCCTTAAAAAGGCGGCCCAAGATATGGAAAAGCACCTGGTGGAGGAAGACCGACGGGAGGAAGCTAACCTGCACGAGCCACCCTCCTACACCCTTCCGCAACTGTGCAAAGCCCTCGCCAAAGGGAGCATGAACTCTGTGACCCCTGAACTGGCCAAGCATCTGCTTTATCGCCAGGTGACCAAGTCAGAGCTCTACCCGGACCGATTCTTCTTCTCCAGAGATGGACGGATAAAGTTCTATCACAGCATTCACACGGAACGTGGTCTAGCCGCTGAACTGGCGGGACGTATAGGAAGGAAACCTTACCTGATTATCAAGGGATCTGAGTCATCGTATATGGGAGTGGAGTGTGAGGAGCCTATGTCCATTCTGGCCCACAATAATCCCCACTTTGAGTACTACGAGGTAGCAGGAGGCACCCATCATGTTCATCTCCATGCCGCCGAGGAGTGTGCCCGGTATATAGTGCCCTTTATACAGCATCATCGACCACCTGTCCTTACTTCCTGGTCTTTGATGGGTAAGGACTTGGAACTTGCCTCAAAGGAGAGCCGTGAGGATAGGAAAAGATATTTGTCCAGGAGTAGGAGCCATTACAGCAAACTTTGAACTGATTTTTTTAATTTTTTTCCTTACGTTAAATTGTTATTATCGTATATATGTATTTGTTATTAAAATTAATTTTAAAAACAGAATTATTTAATTTATATTTTTTATCAAATTCATTTCATATATATTTCCCCACATCTGCACTATTCTCCATCATCCCGTTGTCCGATGCGATTAGTGTTTATTGAGCTCCGCCTCTTTAATCCTCGTAATTTCTGCATCTGATGTGTAATTACCAGCCGGCGCCTTGGTGATGTTAATGCCTCAGCAGGCAGTCTCTCGCCTGGATATGTGTATCCTGCGGAATATTTCCCCATCTCCTCCATCTTCCCTGAGAATTTCCTGAATTCCCCCCTACGTTCTACGTTCGTTCACTTGCAATTTGAGCAATTTTAAGCTGCTTACTACTTGAGCGCATTAGAACAATTAGCGCTACGAAGGAGGCAATTGATTTCGACCTGACAGAGCGAAAAAAGTTAAGCCTAATGTCCTTGAAAACCGAGCTCAGGTTTCTCGAGGATAGTTGCAGAAAGTGTGTTATAAGTTATGAAGAGTAAGAGTAAGTAATCAGCTAACCAACAATGAATGCAAATTAAATACGCAAACCCGGAAAGCAATTGTCGGAAAGTTTTCGCCGCTCTTGATGGCTTCATTGAAAATTAATTTTCCAGCAGGCGTTGGAAATTCCGTTGCTTACTTGTAGGCCGACGCCTAGTTACGAGTGAAAAGCGTTAAGATATTCTTGTGGGGCAGGGAGGGAGGGAAAAATGTACCCAAGAATTGGGTGTGGCAATGGGAAATGGCATTTATTAATTTACGAACTTTGTTGTTGTTGTCGTTTTGGTTGTTTTTGGTTGCCAGCAGTTCCTGTCCCAGGACATTGTTGAATTTTAAACATTTGTGTGTTCTGTGCCTCGCATAATTTCCTTGTCATACATTTTGATTGGCCATATTAATATTTATGGAGGAGTTTCCCTTTGTCTCCTCACTCGGTTGCGCTCGGCTGGCTAATTCAATCAATTAACGTTCGAGTGAAAATGCTAAGAAAATACAAGAAAATCGCTTCGCTCTCCGTCACTATTGATTTTTAGATTTTTAGAGAGAGATTGTGGACGACCCACGCATATATGTAAGAGCTATAAACACGTGGCATATTTAGACTGTAATCAGAGAGGCCCCGCAGGGTTTCCTCCCATTCATTTTTTTTTGAAGGTGAAACCATAAAGCCTTGACTCTCCCTGGCATATGCCTAGATTTGCAAATTAAAGTGGTTTTTGGGTGGCGATTCCCCGCCACTTAAATTCCCCCTTTTTGAATGGCTGAAACTTGAACGGATTGCGCTGCCTCCGGTTTCAGCAACAATTTCTTTGGTGCGATATTGGATTAAGCAGCAAGCAGCAAGGCTTCTTAAAGAGGTTAAGAGTAGCCCTGCTTTCGTGGAACACATCAGGCCCGGGTTTTCTAATGGCGAGGAAATTTGATGAATTTTGCGGGGCAACCTTTTTCCATTCCGAGGCACTTAATGAAAGTGAATGAGGGCTATTATTTTGCTAGATGAACGCTTCCGCGGAATAAGGGATTCATGTGAAATTCAACGAGCAACTGGGGATAACCTCGAATCAACTTTTGGTTAATTGGAATTACTTTAAAATTTATTAGACTTTAAGAAGTATTTTAAAAATGTTTAGTCTCTGGGGCTTAATGAAAATTTCAGGCTTAGAATTAAAATTGAATTTAAGATGTTGGATCCTTCTGAATTAAATATATTAATACCTTTCAAAATATATGTATGTATATCTATTACAAATTTACTGTATTTAATGCATTTCTACTTCAGTTCTTTTGTAAAACTATTTCCAAGTTCAATAACTTCTACTGTTCCTAAACTTTCACCGTAAATGAGAAAACTCTTCAAGGTGAAGACCATAAATTTTGTGCAACCAAAAATATAACATTAAAGGCATTCTAGAGCCTGCATCCGTCCAATAAACATCACCTGATGCCACACCCTTAGGCTTGGCCATAAAATGGCCAAAAACTACCGCATTTAATGATTTAAAACGAGCCACACGACCTAGCCTGGCCTCGTGTGCTACTCTCCTCTCCTGGCCATGATTGAAATGAATCGTTGGAAAACCCTTAAACCGAATGAATTATGCATCGGCCGCGGCGAAGGGGCTTAATAAACCAAACTTAACGAAAAACAGTTTAAAATGCGAGCAGTCTCTGGCAGTTCTCCGGTTTCTCTGCTATAAATCTGAGGAGGCCACAAGCTGCACTCGATTGCCCAGCCGCATGCAACGTTCGCTTTTCGCTCTCACTCTCTCAGCGAAAACGTGTGCGCAATTTTCGCAATTTTCTAATAGCTGTTAAAGCTGTCCGAGGTTCTGCCTTCTCGCAGTAATATTTACAAAAAAAAAAAAAAGGAAAAAAACAAGCTGAAGCACAAGCAACATTTCACGTACGATGATGCTCTGTTCCATGACTTTTTTGTGTTTTTTCTCAACCGAGCGGAAGTGCTTTCGCCGCCATTTTGCGGTCAGCCATTGCAATTGAGTGCAGCTCACGAGTCCTTCAGCCTGCCAAAGTCCGCTCCTCCAACGCCGTCGCCTTCGGGATACGTGCTCGAGCGGACCGGCACGCACTTTAAGTTTCATTAAGCAAAACCATTGCCATCGCCTAGGCCTCCAAAGATTGCCTATAAATTCATGGTGAGCAGTGAAATGGAAAGCGAAATCTATGACGGACGCTCCTCTGTATCTACAGTACAGTAAAGCTTAGAGTACGAAGATTTTATTCAAATTTTATAGAGCTTTAAGAGGTGTAAGAGGTGAGAACTTTGCTGACTTGTGAGTCGAGTAACACAGCCTTAAAATTATTAACTATTTTTTCCTTAGAATTTGGTAGCTTTCCTTAATATTTATTTAATTTTCTCAAGATTTCTCTCTTTTGTAACTCATATATTTTTGGGTGTCATCAGCAATTTCCTCTTGTCGGGTGCCAACTGTACCCCCGTTTTAAACCTCTCTAAGCCCCTGCTGACACAGCACTGAAATGCCGTTTGCATTTCAGTGGGTCCAAGAGCTGCTGTCCTGGCTGGGATTCCCATTGCCCGACCCACATTCCTTGGCCGACCATTAAATCTGCAACAATTTACTTGTGATTGACATGTTTATAAGGGTCACAGAAGCAGCACAACCCACTCATCGGCCCGGCGACCCTTTTTTCCCAAGGGGTGGCGGTTAGAAATATTTGTTTTTTGTCCCCCTTTTCATAAGCAAGTGAAGCCTGAAACGTTTCCGGACTGTTGCTGGAAGCATTTACTCCGCACAAAGATAAATCTTTGATATTTGCACTGTCAGAGGAGCATACTAAATATCCTTTTGCATTTTCAAGTACTTTTCTTTCGCGAGCAGGACGGGAGAGGCGATATTGGACAACGGACAGCAATTCCTGGTATTGTTCGAAATCCCCTTTGCACACACAATTAAAAGTTCCCACGTCAACCAATACATGAATAAAACAACAAACCAATGAAAAAAGCAAGACAGGAAGAGGATATGGAAAAGTCGAAGGAGCGACACCCTGGAAAATGTGGATGTTACTTAACAAAAATTAAGGAAACATAATTTATAGAAAAGTGAAGCTAATAGAAATGTGATCTAAATCATTATAAACCTTTATAAGTAGTGCTCCTAGTATATGTTTAATTATTATTTTATTTAAAACCTATATAAAGGAAGTTATTATAACAACTCAACTAAATATATTCCCATTGTTCCTACATGTATAAATTAAATATAATAAAATAAGTCTTATGCAGTCTCACACTCTTCATTAAATTTTACACCCCGCGCATTTTCATTTAAATAAATTCCCACATTTCCAAAGCCCCATCAGAAAACTTTCTTTTCAAGTTCATCATACCCATAAAATCCGAGCCAAAGACAAGGAAAATAATGCGGAAAGACACTACCAGAGGGCTCCCACAGAATCTCTGATATATCTCTCTCCATCAACGGCAGACAAAACGCATGTTTTGTTTTAATTTTGCGCACTTGCGTGGAAAGAAATCCCCGACCGGTTTCAACTGCCCCACAAAAAAGGGGGCTAGGCAGGAAAAGCAACAAAAAAATACTAAATACACTACAACTCCCAATCGATGGAAGTGCAACCAAAGAAACAGCTGACACGCGACCAATTGCAACTTAGAGCCACAGCAAACCCAGACATCGAACAGCAACTCGAACTTAAAACCAGGTTGCCAACGATCAACGATCGGACTGACGGATGAAACTAAAAAAACCTATGGTTAAAAATATCAGTTGAGCGCGAGAATTCTAACCGGGCGGATGGATGAATAAACCTAAGCTTATTTCGTCGCGATAAGATATTCCCTGATTTCGAAATCTCCCCCCATAAGTAAGACCCCAAATCGATAAAGACCGTTGCCGCATTTCAAGTCAAGACTCAAGTTACCCAGCATAACAAACAAAATAACACAAAATATCACGCAAAATGAACTGAAACTCGAAAAAAAACATGCTGAGAAACTCATTTGGAAAAAGCTGAAAACATTTGTCAGCTGTTAAAACAAATTTTGTGGAGAAATGCTAATGACTTTTGTTGTTGCCGCTGAACTTTTCAATTAATTTAACAGCCCCGTCGTTCGCATAGATCTTATCGCCATATCATAAAACAAAATAAAAGCCGTCGTCCCGCGTCAAGTCAAGTCAGCTATGGAGTTGAGGAAAAAGTAAACCGAAAAAAGTTCTCAAGAAAGTTTAACCGAAATTGAAAGAAAACAAAACAGCAACTCAAACGGTTGTTATTGTCTATTTTTGGTAGCAGCATTTTTATTTTTTTTTTAAGGCCGAAAGGTGTGCCCGATTTCAGAGATTCGAGGCATTACGACGAACGCCGCCGCGGGGCTCTTGGCTACCCTTTTCCCGCAGCTCGTGATTTTCAGCTCTGAGCTCTCAGTTGGATATGAAGACGTAGACATAACTCTGTCCATATTTGCAAGTAATTTCCAGACCTGACATTTGAAACCAGAAATATGCCAGCGCTCCTTGCCAGCATAAAGTTGTTGGAACAGCAGCACCAGCACCAGCACCGGCAAGGTTGTCGCGTCTGCCATTTAATTGAAATTCAATGCGCAGGGGGAGGCGGGGAAAAATATGCGAAAAAATATATAGCCATGTTGAGGGGCAAAACCGCTAGGCATCCGCAGCTATGACAATTACTACAGCCACGGGCTCCACTTCTTCCTGTACCAAAAGAGCTCTGCCAAAGGAACAGGTTGCAAAGTCAAGCCAAGTAGTGCAAATTGCTTTGGCTAGAACATAAAAAACGGGAAAACAGATTTTGGGCGGGGCTTACGGCAGTTTAATACTCTTTTCGGGGTGTCTCTTTAATTTGTAAATATATGTACTAGGTTTTATCATAATATTCTTTATTTATATACGAACAAAGGGCTTACTATGTACTATGTACTAGGTTTAACTAAAGAAATATATATTATTTTTTATATATAGATAAGGAATAACTCAGGTCTTAAGGATGATTTATAAATTGTTTACATAGTGTGCTTAAAGCCCAGTTAACTCGAAGAGCAAGGCTTTGGGCACCACTGACTTAAATCCAAGTACCCTTTGCTTATTCCTCAGATTATATATATTTATAAAGAAAGTAAAGTTTTAACATGAACCCAAAAATATTTAAAAGTTTCTTACAGCAGCTGTGAATTTATTTTTAATTTCTTCTTCTAAGTACATTTTTTTTATAATATTAGCAATGGAAATGTGAATATTTCATTATAAAAATAAATAATAGTGCCTTATGTTCGAATTTTCCATTTTAAATTATATTACTGCTAATTGAAGGTCTCTGGGCCACAAATTCCGATTGCAACCTCCCCTTGGCTAAGCTTAGTTAAATACACAAAATACCCTGCTCCGAAAGAGTATAGAAAAAAGCGGAGCAAGTCGGAGCAATCGAAAGAGCAAGAGTGAGAGGCTGGCAAGAGGCATCGACCACTTACGCATAACTGTAAGATAGACTGACTGCCAAGCGCAAACAGGATTTTTTGCACGTACCTCTTGTGGCACACACAAGTGAAAGAATTACCTGGGGCCACCTCCCCTCTCCCCTCTCCCCTTTCCACCCATCCCCTGCTCTTTCCGCTTTTCCGCTTCTATGGCACTATATGGCACACTACAAAGTAAGCGTTCGCCGCTTCCCTTATCAGCCGACAAATGAAGTTCGAATTACTGAAAAGAGTTAAAACTTCAATTTATGTCAAAATACTCATGCGCAAAAATGGAATTTTTCCATTAGCCCCACGGAGGAAAAGAGCAAACAAATAAGAAAAAAAGGAAAAACAGCCAACAAACAAAAAAACTCTTAAACTAACATGAAAATAGTGAAAATCATGTGGAGAGACTGGCTGTACAGAGAAAGAAATAATTAAGAATTAGGATATTTATTAAAGCAATTACTTAAGGGGTTTAGGCCTTGGATTTGATCAACTTTGTTTGGTAATTCGGGCTAGAGAGGATTGTCTGTTAACGAATATATATTTTTAAATAGAAAATAGTTTAATTGGTGAACTGTTTAGAGAGTTTTAGTTTCCCTTAGTTTTCTGTAAGAATCTAAGTGATTTTAAAACATATATGTATATAATCAAAGGCTTATAGAATTTTATTAAAAATATATTGAGAACCCTAAAAATCTCTAGTTTTTTGGAATGTGTAGCTGAGCAAAGTAAAGACAAACTGAAGTTTCAGGCTGCAACTTGTCAAACGTGTTCCCCAACAAAGTCTGGCGGCATTTGGAAATGTGCAGCATTGTGCAGCAAGAAAAACAGCAGCAGCACCAGCAGCAGCAGTCGCTGCAGCGCACAGTGGCAGTTTAGATATTTTGGGTTTACTAAAATCATAACTCTTGAACCAGTTG